>JACJUY010004968.1:0-65268 GCA_014220935.1 Platorchestia sp. MABIK
AAAATCATTATATTGTTTGTATGGTCTCCCACCAGTTTAACCGCTAACACTGTGAACAATGAGGCAGTAAAAAAATTAAATCTAAGAACACACACTAATACTTGACAATACTATGACGTAATTTAAGGCTACTATTTTTAATTAAATGGAATACGTTCTTCCTTCAGACGAGCATGAAATTACTCGAGAACAAATGCAATGAGAGTAGAAGTTAAATTTTTTTCTACTTTCAGGTACAAGTAGAAGCTTCAACGCCTCTTCGCAGCATCAGTATGGTGTCGGCAGAAAATAGCATAGTGAAAATATCAAAGACACCAGGCTCCATTAGCGCTTCAAAGCGAAAAAACTTTGTATACATTTGAAATGAGTTTGGCGAATGAGAACTCTTTCAGTAAAGAAAATCTTTCATATATTAAAGCTGTATTCAGTCGAAGGTCGTTCAATAAAGCAAACTTGCTACGAAGAAAGATGAAACCGTTTGTAGTTGATAATTTTTACTGAGAACAGAGAGGGTGGATAGAACACAGGGAAAAATGTGAAATTTTAATAAAGGTCGGGTAACGACACATGCTTCATGTGAGGAGCATCATGAAGAGTCTCTCCATGCCTCATGTGACGAGTCTCATGATCGAGGAGTCTCTGAATGCCTTATGTGATGAGCCTAGATGCCTCATGTGAGGAGCCTGATGAGTAAAATGCTTACGCGAGCAATTTACAAGCTGGAAGCGAATGACTGCAATTAAAGTAATACTACTTTTTTGCTATTTTATCATATCACAAAAGTCAGGATGTAATTTTTATCGCATGGTGTAATTAACTGATAATGCCAGCCAGAGTAGCAGTCAAAATTTGCTTTAGTTACGCCTGTCAAGATAAAGCATCAAACTGTCATAAGTTAAGCCGTTGAGCTCATTAGTTGAAAATATATGACATCAGTTCAGATGCGAATCAAAATGTAAAAGACAAACTTTTAGTTGGTCAACCGGATTTCAAGAGTACTTTCCGCAGTGAATGCAGTCAACTGAGAGCCCTCTATCTGGTTAGAATCCTCTGTCTGTTGAGAACTCTCAGTTTGCTAAGGCACCTAAGTGTAGTGAGAACCTTCAGTCAGCTCAGAAGCCTCAGTTTATTGAGAACCACGCCAGCTGAGAACCCTACACTGAAGAGGTTTCCACTGAGTGACAACACTGCAGACGTTAAGCCATTTTTCATTACAGGATTTCCCCGGACAATTTCCAGAACTTTTGTTCCTTGTAAGAATCATAAGAAATGTAATTGTTATTTTCATGATCTCTTTTCATCAGATGCGATGTTGCAAAATTTATAATTCAAATATATCCATCCAAACAAATACAGGGTGGAGCATAAGTAACGCACCCATTTGAAGGGAAATTTTAAAGATTTATTACCGCAATATACACTGAGTATCTGTAGACAGGATACGACATGTAAATAAAGTTTAAGAGTTCCTCTATCGTTTGCAATTAACCCTATCGGTATACCTTTCATGGTTTATTTATTATTAATTATTTAAAAGGGTGCGTTACTTATGCGCCACCCTGTACATCCATCCTAATAGTGAGCGCGATTAAAATTTTTTTTGGCTCGTGCGTTCGTGAAACTCATATCACAGATACGGTCATTAAGAATCTTTAAGAACGTCACAGAGAGACGGACCGACCAACCAAGCAATCAGCAACTGTGTAATATTATATAGTGGATTAATTGAGTACAANTGCGAGAATACCTCAAGTACCAATTATGGTTTAAAACGAACAATTAAAAAAATTATTTCGAAATGAAATTATAAGGAAAGGATGAAATATATTCAAGATTAACTTATTCCAAAGAAATATGGTTCACGTGGCGAAAATTACGTATTAATTATACAGATACACGGAGAGAAAATTATGTACGTTTGCAGATACCCGAACGATGTTCTGAAGCATTGGATCAAAATTGTGTAGTTGCTTTCAAGTACGCAGAGAAGCACGCTTTTTTCAAACTAAGTATTCAGTCATTCGAACAAACTTCGACCCTCAATTAAGAACTCTCAATCAACAGTGAACTTACAGTCAAAGTTTCAAACCAATTAAATTGAATGGTTTAAAATAACCAATTAAATTCAACGTAAACCAATTAGTGAGCCGATTAATAAATCATTTAGTGAATATGGGTATGAAAACATGAATATTTTTTAATACTTGCCACCTGCAGAAGCCCAATGCTGTTGACAGCGCCTTTCAAGTCTCCTCTGAAGACCAGAAACAAACGATCCAGAAGGAGCAAGACAGTGCAACACTACACTGGAAGCATCGGTCTCTGGCGGGAGTCGAGCTCTGGGAGGATATTCGCTCGTTTTGACGCATTTTCAGATTTTTTCTGCCTGGAAAACAGGCTTTCGAGAGCCGGAATTCCCCGTTTTGAGCATTAGTCAACTAGAGCAGAAGATCAGGATAATACTGATGGTCACACTGCACTGTTGAACGTAAATTTAGTATTTTTGCATGTGCTAGCTCTAAGCAAAGTGCATGCACTCAAATTACTTAATTTCCATCAACGTCTAGAACGTTTTAAAAACGTGCAGTTGGTTACTGGCTGTAATTAGGTTAAATAATAACAGTTCTTAGATCTCTCACACCGAGAAACTCAAAAAAATAATGTTTTTTTTATGCTAATGCTGGCTCAAATCTGCATTTTCATAACACTCACAAAAGTTACAAAAGGGGTAGCAGAAAGTCTTTTAAGTGTTGAATATAGCAGGTAACGTATTCTCAAGTTTCTTCAGAAAACTCTCGAAGTTATTTCTGGACGAAATTTCCATCGTTGAAGTTTAAAATACAAACTTTAGAGAATTTGAAAGCGGCAGCAAAATCGGATGCCCTGAGATCAAACATTTCCTGAAGCCTTGCTGCTCAATGGTTGCTTCAGTTCGGTCTGCTTGGCAAGCCAAAGGAACATCGAATACATTTTGAAGACATTCATATCAATATAAAATCTAATAGCAATATACGAGAATTCGTTATGACACACACCTACATTTTCTCACTCGGTATTCTCAATATTCTATAGTTACTGATTGCTGATATTTACAACTAATTACACTACCCCTAAATTAATTCTCCCATGCAGAAATAAAGCGGTTTTTGAAAGTGTCATAGGTTGCAAGCAAACGTAGAGGCTTTTCAATAGTCTCGCCCATGAGACTTAAATAAATACAACTCAATTACTGTTCCAGGCTTACGTTCCTCAATTTTTCCATACCTACCGGAATGAAGAAATGATCCTAGTATTTCGAGAGTCAGCATGTTAGCCCACATGCTGCATTTTTTTGCTACGCGAACAACAGGTTTACTGTCCAAAATTTGCCATGATTATGTCGGTTATCTCGATGTAGAGCAAGTGCAGTCCCTAAATACAACGGTATTTGACGTCGCTTAAAAGAAATAGACGCCAGCTCATGCAGTACAAAGAGATGCGTCAACACTGTGAAGCCCTGGTATGTCCTCACTATTCAGGCAATGCAAACATCCTTGAGTGTCAGGTTTATATTTTATGCGTCATCAAAAGCATTAAAGAATAGCGTGTTTCAAAGGAACACACGAGTAGAGTAGGAGGGTATATCTATAGTGAAATATCTTCATACTCTGAATCATTCAACTTTGAGTTAGTGGAAATATCAGACAAATCTTTTTCAGTAATTTGACAGTCATAGGCAGTTTTAAGGAAAAAATGTCTCAACGTAATTTAACATAGCCAAAAGCATGGGTGACACATTAAGAATAATTTGACACGTCAGTTGACCAGCGATAATAACATATGTGTTTGCGCTGCGAATGTTAAACATGGAAGGCTATATGTAGTGTCCTTATCTGTTTCGAGCGAGTGCTTTGAGAATTTGATGCGGTGTGTGCCGGCATTACAATTTTTGTAAACCCTCGCAAATAGTCTGTCATAACTGAATCATAAGCGCGGCTCTAAAATTATTCATATTTCTCTTATGAGTTACAGTGTCTTGTGAAGGTACCATGTTTTGAGTTGTCGCAGCAATTCAGCACCAAATAACAAAAGCTGAAAGAAAACAAGCAAGACTAGAATTTTTTCATCTCGATGTAATGTGAGTGTAGAGGCATTAGTTTCGGTGAGAAATACCATATTTTTAGCTTATGAACAGTACTGCAAGTGATGCACGACGGGCTTACCATTGCACTACTCACGCTATGGGACAATAAAAGCTGCGTTGGTTGAACTTTTTGCAGCAAAACTTTATGGACTACTTTATGATATGACTTCAAAGTTAAAATTTTGCAGAACCATAATATTTATCTCAATAAAAACAAATGGAGTATTTACAGCAAATTTTGAACAAAACCTAACAAATCTTTACATGCTTTTGCTTTAAGGAATCAGATAACGCATGACACTTCTTCAATATTTCAAAAGAGATTAAAAACAATGAAACTTCCCAATTTGACTTTATTGTGTTTCTTCAAAAACAAAAAACCTTAAAGCAACTCGGGAAAACGACACAATCCCGAGAAGGGAAAGACCGTGGGAGCCGCGAGGGGAAAAACCATTGAAACAAATGTGGCTGCGGTGGAAGACTCGGCCAAGTTCTTCTACACAAACGTCGTGAGATGAAAATAAGAAAAAATCTAGAGGCAAAGAGCGGCAGGTAGGCGGCTTGTGCAGGCCTTGCTTCTTGTTTACGGAGCCAAGCGTCGTCTCTCAGCAAGAAATTAATGACTCAGCGCTTCGAGCTCAGCAAGAAATTTGCACGATGATGTCCTGCAAAACACCTTGCCTCCCCCGTCTGTTTTCGCGAGCAAATTATTTTTCAAGCGCTGAAAATTGTCATGGAAGAGTGCTCAAGTTATGGTAGCGCAGAGATAAGGTGCGATTGTAGGGAAGTGACTGAGCTTGCATAGAATGTCCGTGCTGATGTTTTAATTGGGGTTATAGGAAAGCATTCGCATGTGCAGTAGTTGTGGCTAAGAAAGTTTCTGTCAGTGTACTTGTGTTTCCTTTGAATTATATTTTATACTATTTTTTTAATCCACTTCTTGACGTCTATTCTCATTTTGACCATGCTCTCTTACATTTTTGGATAAATATAAAGCTTCAAGTATTCATTTTAAAATGTACTCATTTCAAAATATCAAATAGGGAAGAAGATCTGATTACAGCATCTACTCAAACACGTTTTTGCTTTCATGAGAAAATCAATTAAACAATTTCACATTAAATATATTTAATCTAAACCTAAAACCTTGGAGTTATCAAGATTCTTCATTGAAATTTCATTATAGATTGAAATTGAATAACACACAAGGAATAACAATTGCAAATAACAATCCCCATGTAATAAAGAAATAATAACATAGGTCAATCATAGACCTACCTGCGGCTGAAAACTGGGTGCAAGCGCCGCACCAGCATCCAACAGGGCCCCAAATCTCGAAGATTTTATTTAAAAGAACCAATCTAGGTTCATTATCTTTTGCGGCAGCTGTCGGTGCTCCCGCTGCTCTGCAGCTCGGCATGTAATTTACCCCTTCAAAGAATTCAATTCGGCCCGAGATCTGCAGTTTTATTATATAAAGAAGCCTGGAGGCTCTGCGAAAAAGAGTGACAGTCATGAATGAGACAGACAAAGTTGCCGAACCTCGAAGAAAATTAGTTTCCTGCTCTGATGAATCTCAAAAAGAAGGTGTGTGAGGCGCCTGGATTTTTTCAGAATCAGAAAATCTAAAATCAAGAAGAAATAATTCGTGACGCTGCAATTTAAAAAATTACCATTTTGTATTGCAACTCGAGAATAACAACATACTGAGAGCAGAGGCAGGGATTAAATGGAATTCAATTCTCACCCTTCAGTTGCACGGTACAAAAAGAAAAGGAACTGCTAAATTTCTTTACCATTCTGTAGGAATATTCTAAAATCCTGTAGTATTATTAATTTTAAAATAATTATTATTGATGATGTTAACTAACTTGTGTGACGCAATTTCCTTGATTCATTTTGAATTTAATAATCTTTAAACTAACCCTATGGAGAGCGAAGAAGCATATTCGTTTTTGTCCATGATAAGCTTCGATTCTTTTGGCTCAGTTAGCGATGCAGTTTTAGCAACAAAAATATAACACTTTAACATTTTCATTCTAAAACTGAATGCTATAATAGTGAACGAATCATATTTTCTCGTGACAGAAGAAAACCCAGGCGCATGCATGCATGTTATGCATGATCATGCATGCAGTAGGCAATGACGCGTCAAAAGCACCGTGAATGCAACTAAGCGCAATAATAATACATTTGTAGCCCGGTAAGTTAATTAACTGTCAGCGCTATGCCGACACAATAATTGAGGCAGTAAATCACAGAGCTAAGCTGGAGCCGCTTGATCCCAACGCTCATAAGATGAGCCCTCGAAAATGGTTTCGAAATCCCCGAGCGACGAGGCGCTGGAGGCGAGCTGTAAGCAGAGCGTTTCTTCCTGCTGGGGTCCGTGTAAAGCTGTGCTTTCTAAACAAGTCAAGGAGATTTGATTTCTTTTAGTATCAGAGATAATAGCTTCCAAGTCATCGAGATGATCATTTTCAGCTTCACCTTGTGGGGATACGCGGGTACGGACGATTTTATGATCAAGACCAGTGATTCAACGGACAAGAAATACGATGAATGTTAAAGAAGCAGGGAAGACGTTTTTTACTGCGAGACATTCTAGCGAATCGCATTTAATACAATTTTACTGCGACGCTTAAGAAGCACGTACGGGTGGGTACAGAAGCAGACATAACATGCAAAACAAACTCCATCTTTTAAAGAATCGTGAAGACGACAATTTACCATGACGCGTTCCAACAGCAACGAGCTGTCATAAACAACTTTTAACGGTGAAGATAGAGCATTGACGACATCTCTGGCGGCTGTAACTTGGCTTATGCAACTTACTCTAGTAAAGCTAAGAAAGACAACGTACAATTTCACTTTTTTTACTGTGATAATGGAATTTGTCGTGTTTATATGTTATGAGATTATCAGCTTGAATTAATTCTCGTGTGCGAAATATTTTAACGAAGACGATCACATGACGTTTGCGTTATGAAGAGATCTGAGAAACTTGTACAGTTGTGAGGATTGAGTTATCGAGTTAACATGATGCATCTACATATTTTTCTTGAAATTCCAGATTATATCACAGCCTTAGGTTGTTAACATCAAATTTAAGATGTGACTTTCAAGCATTTAATTACTGTATAACTGTGACAGGCATTTAGTTACAGTGCATTTGGTGAAGCTTTCTTTTTGTTTATGAATTCTGCGCGTCCCATTTAAAAATCCTCGCAAAGTCTCCAATGGTCTTTTGCAATTCAGCGCAGTGAGGCAGTTGATTTAGGGCCGATTTGACGGCGCACATAGTCCTGGTTGCAGAGAAGATAAGTAACAGCCCCTCAAAATTTAGTGCCGTAAAACTATACGCGCAACACTTCAGTACATGCCACCAGAAAATACCATGGGTCAATTGTGATCACTATTGTATGGCTGCCAACTGCGGTTTCGTTCAGCTCAGTGGAGTTGACTGGCGGAATTACTGCAGCAACAAGCTCAGCTATTGTGTGAGAAAACTGCGGTAAATGCGTTCGTGGCGTCTGCATCGGAGTATTATTGCCACTGCGCAGAACTGTTGAAGAACTGAGCCGATTTTTCAAATGTTTGTGTGCGCACATCTTTCATAAAAGAATCCCAAAAAACTTTCTTCAGTGATATGCATATCATTAAAAAATTTACGTTTTTAGCAGATTTCTCAAATGCGAGGCTTTTGAAACCTCACAAGTTTTGAATTCATCCTGGCAAACATTGGTAGAATTCCGTTGTTCTTTTGAATATTGAATTTTCTGATTCACGTGCATCTCAGCCGTGCACATTTGTGCGGAAATGCTACTTTGTTTACGTCCGGGAAAAAGAGCAACATTTTATTTCAGAGGCTCTTTGGTGAGAGCTGAATAACACAGCACGGAAATACAGCACTCAACACAGTGCATGGGAAACAACACGATACGAAAATAATCTATTCTGAATTAAATAGACCACACATGGTTTTTTACCGTAAAGATTCATTCAGCTGCTTGCGTGATCAACATTCACATTCCACGACCGAGACAAGAGCATTCATCGAAAATCGCTCCCTGATCTATTCCTTAGCTAATTCGGTAACAACGAGAAAGAATTTCCGGCAAGAATCGTCATTCGTAGGAACACGAATGAAATCCTGGAGAAAACCTGCGCTGACGGCAGGGGTGCAGAAAGCTTTCGTGCCATTGCTGCCGCTGCCAACGACCAATAAGTTGCTCTTGCGCTGCTCCACAAAATAATGAAAAACGCCCAGAACCCAGCCGAACATCTCCAAGGCTACCAAATTACACGAATAGAGTACGGAGGGGAGCCCCGCGGTGCTGACTGCAGCCATGCACAACGCGGCGCCGCCACTACATGCCAAACTTGGCACCCATGCGTTCTGCAGAATTACTCCTGAAAATTTGCCGGCATGCCTTTCATTTTCCTTTGAAGGATTCCAGGGTCAGGAAATTTTGAAGTGCACCAGGCTCAAGAAGCTGTTGCATTATCTTATCTGTAAACCTGAAGCGTGAACGAGATGACTTCTAGTGTAGTTTTTCGATGGATACAGTTTTTCTGTGAGGGTTTTCGGTGAATTACAGCTTTTTCATGTTATTTAGAAGTTTAAAATATCATGAATATAAACGGAAAAACAATTTTAGAGTCATTAATATAACAAAAGTGAGTCACAAATACCTTAAATTTACCTGAAACCGTAATTCTTCTCTTTCACTTCTATGTTTCACACTAACCGTCTGATAAATCCACTCAAGCGAACATGTTGAGTGTAGATGCCATTATTTCTGAACAGCTACTTCTTTCATCTACCCTGAAACTCTGACCCTGCTTCTCCTGACGTAGCATTGCCGGCCCTCTCTTCGGTAAGCGATTGAAAATCTTAGCTTTGCTGCAGTCTAATCGGACAAAGTCGCACATATTTCTGCGTACTGGGCGTGCATAGCAAAGTGAAATTGTGTTTTGGGTCACAGGGAGAACGATGCGGGAAAAGTGAAGAGTTGCTGCCACTCTAACTTGAGCGAGCTTTTCAACTGATACCTTACAAAAATGAATGCCGACGGACACGATGAATCCCTTGCGATTCGAACCGAAAAAATAGATGGTCAACAGCATCAGCCTTAAAAATGTCTTGAAATTGTACCCTCCTAAACCCCGAAACTTGAAAAGTTTAAATTCAACTAAATATTCTTTTTCCCAAATAAATCATCATTTAGCCAGAGGGATTCAAGGGTTAGGAGCTCAAAGTTTAGCGAGTTATTTTTTCAAGAAATATGTCTTCATATACTTCGGAAATAAGCGCAATTAAATCATTAGTAAACATGTTCAAAAACCTAAGAGAATGAAGAGCTTAGTTCCAAAAAAGACGGAGGGTAATTCGTATGTTCTACATTGAACCTTCCTAAAATCATGGAGCCCTTTGCCCGAAGTTCTTCACAAAAATTATCATCCATATTTTGAGAAGATGCGATGGACTCTCATAGATCGAAGACACTTTTTCCGACAAAGTGCACAATTTCGCAGCTGTAACAGCCGACCTTACTTTGGAATACAGCTCCAGCTGCTCCCATTTTGCTCAAATTGTTCATTATGTTGAGTTCGACTCACCAGGAGAAACTTAAGGCCAACTTGGAGGAGCACTTGGCAAGAGGAGACAGAAATCTTCCGAAGATAAATTACTTCTAAACATGCGCCCTAACGAGCAAACTTCCTGTTCCACTGGACTGGAAAATGGACGAGAAGTAAGCTGGTGTTCGCGATGCAAAGGAGTTATTTTCTTCAACGGTGTAGTGAAATCTTGAATTGATGTTTTAGAATTAGAAACCAGCCAAGCCTTAAATCAGTATTAAACCATGTTTTCACGATAGAAAAGTCTTCATTTTTGGTCGCATTCACTTCGATGTATTGCTTGTGATTTAAAACTTCGCTTTGGTATGAATTTATGACCAGCTGAATCCCATTGCCTTCTGAGGCGGAAGAAGAAAATTAGATAACAACACATGCCGCGCACAGACTGGTTTATATTGACTGTCAGAGCACTGGGTATGTCAGTTTCGAAATAAACGCAATACGACATGCCCTGCGATCATAAAATTGCACTTGACAATTTTGACGAAATTGAAGGAGCGTGAGGGAAATATTTACTCGGCACACTACCTAACGACCTGCCCTGCCAGAGGCGCATGAATTTTACGAATTTGTACCAGATCCTCCCGTGTGCAAACGTCCGACGTTCTGAATGTGATGTGCTAGCAAATTTTGTGGTCTACATAGTTTTTCTTTGTTTTGGGTTGTCAATCCCAAAATTTCAGCTGAAATTTTCTCACTGTGAAAAAAAAAACAGTTCCATGTTTTTAATGAATTTCTCTTGCGCTTTAAACATGAGAGGTTTCTCAGAGAACCAGGCAGTATGATTATCGATATGAAATGGTGAGTTAAGCTAAATCAATTCCGTGTCAGAAGTAATTATAGTTGCGTCTCTTTAACATACGCAGGCTTGTCGAGCAGAACAAATTTCAACGTTTCATGCCCACAGTCGCTATAACTTAATTTTGGGAAAGAAAAATCGATGCCACAATTTGAAGCAATAAATGACCGACCTTCGGTGAACATTATTGATATTAGTTGTTTTCAAGTCTTTGTACTGTTTTACGTACTTCGCTATAAAATCGAAACTGGAATTTAAATGCATGTGACTTATGCAAATTCATTGGAACAAAAGTGCATGAGCAGTATTAAATTTTTCAAAAAGCGATTGCTTGATAAAGTATTTTAAAAAGATTACTAAGTAGTTGAAGTTATCGTTAGTAGAGATTCAAAATGACACTTGTCTTTACATTCAGAATATTAACAAACCGATTGAATGCATATTCATCACAATCAAACGCTACCTTCTTGAAATTTCTTCGCACTTATTTTAACGTGATGTTTCTCTTTGTATGCACTCGTACATGAATAAAAATGACCTCTTTAAGAGAATATTCACGTTCATTAATTTTGTTCAAAAATTTTCGTTGAGAATTTCTTTCCAAGTTTATCTCAATCGTACCACGATTCCAGCACTGTAGATTTAAAATAATAAGTATACCGTATCTTGGATCCAAATTTGCGTTAATCGTTGCAGTTTTTTTTTCAATTGTTGATTGTTAATTATTTCTGATTCATATGCTTTACCGAACTTGCAAAAGGACGTCATTTGTGACGTGTCTGATGTCGCAGATTATAATGAAGACCACCTCCTATCCTTCAAATAATTTTCTCACACTGAAGTTTAAATGCACGGATATCGAATCAGCTCGAAACATAAGACGTTTTCTGGCCTTCTATCGTGCATCGAAACATGACTATTTTTCGAAGGAATGGTTTCATCGTAAGGAACGAATTAGTTCCTTAAATACGGCTTAAAGGATCATAGGCGACCGTCAGTGCGTGCCGTACTTACAATTCAGAAAAAGTAAAACTTATGGATTAGAGGCATCGTCTTTTTTCTTCCCAAAACGGGGCACATGTAATTTTGAATTCAAATAATCTTTCATTTGAAAGATGCATACTAGTGGTAACGTTGGAGTCGCATAAGACGAATAGTATCTGCAGTATCAGTATCTGTTGATCCCAGGAATGCACGTTGCACTTTTAGCCCATTATTTTAGTAATTGAAAAATTTTTTACGTTTTGTAGAGAAATATGTCCTAAATATCTTGGATATGAATAGCCACACATATATGCCATGTTAAGTTGACAATCAGGTGTTTGGGTCACATTATTATTTAAAAGTTTAAAAAATCATCCAGGATTTTTGAACTCTATTAGTCAAGGGGTATGTTCACTGAAAGCGAGCCCTTTTCAAGGCCTTGAAAATTGCAGTGAAAAGGAATCTATTTCAGTAAGCAGAAAGCTTGGCCATTAAAATTGAGAAATCGTTGGTGAGCTTCAAACTTACAAATATCCCACATAAGATACTCTTGCCATACTGCATGAAATGTCTGCTAATGTTAAAAATACAACCCAAATTGTCTGTTAAATACTCTATCTTATGAGCACTCACGGATCTGAAATATCTGAGCGGTCAAAGCCCAATTTTACCGAGATTTTAGCGAAAAGCGTTCCACCGCAAAATAAACAAACACTCGAATGCACTCTAGTAGCCAACGCCGCAAAACATAGTGCAGGCAGAACGCTTGTTGCCAATAAAACTCAAGCAGGAAATGTGTTTTGTTTATTGCGTAGTTTAGCCCTCAAAAATGCGAATATTTACAATTTGAACTCATCGACTGATTAATTTTCCACGTTATTCTCGAATTTGATGAGCGTAGCTCGGCGCATTGCACCTTGTAGCACATGTTCAGCAAGTTATTAAATGCTGTTGGCAAAGAAACAGCCAAGCGCTTTTTTTCGTTGTTTCTCCCTTATTTATGACGTTTGATAAACCCAAACGCTTTTATTAATTCAATATTGAAAAATAACAGTAATGCAGTGCAGTATTGTTTGCAAAAACTTTAGAATCGATGCACTGCTGTATTTCAGAAGTTAAATTTTCTTTTAAATGAGAGTAATATTACCGAGGTCACTTGCGTATAACATTTATTTTCCGTCCAATGTGGAGTTTCATATGGACACGAGGAGGTCGTTTGATGTTTCAGGCCAAAGCCCGCGATTCATTAATCAGGAGAGCAATTTAACTTTAGTCGTTATGACACAGGGCTGAAGTAAAGAAATATCATAGGCGTACCAGGCTCGGGGCAAGAAGGCCAGCTCCAGTATTTAGAGAAACATCTGCTCAAGGACAGGCAAGAATGGCGAGAGGGACGCATGATCATTAGACACAAGGAGTATAAAATTGAAATCGATGTAGAAACATTTCATTCACGATGGAAGACTCGGAATTCGAGGAAACTATGCGCAAGTTGAAATTAATTCTTAATTTTAGAAAAGAAGTGTAGTATCCAGAGAGTTTAGTGGGACAAAATGAGAAGCAGTTATCGTATGAATAAAAGATAAAATTTTTATGGTGTATCTGGAAGAGTTATTGGTGCTTTGTGCGGCGTTGACGAACCGAGTGTGAGACATTCGCCACATGAGTTAACCTGTTAATTTAATTAATATGAGAGCCTTTAGTTTTACAGGCACTTCTACCAAAAAGTTGATGTAATGTTCTGAACAACATGCACTAGCGAAGTGTTAGAAGAAAGAGTCTGACTCAATACGTTTTTCATGATCTATGCACAGCCAGTTAAGGATACCATGCTTTGTTAAGGCCTCTCTTTTCAGTAGGTCAGTGCAAGTTATTTTAAAATGTGTTGCCAAAATTTTGAACAGAATGACTTTTTTGACTTGAAAATGTGCCGGTTTTTGTGGGAAGCGTCATAATATTAAAGTTTGTTTATTTATCAGTCATGACAAAATTAGAGACCAATATTACCGGCTGCTAGATATTTGTTTTCAAGCATGTAGGATATAAATTCCGAGTCTTTAAGGGTCTTTTCTAGTGTTATTCAACTTTATGGAATATTGAAGAATTTCATATTCTCTTTCTGGAGGCCTGAAGCAATATTCAACACATGGCTGTGTAAAATTAATGTTTAAAATTTTGTTCTATTTTTTATTGAAACGCTTACATCTCAGAGACTTGATTGAAAATGGATCTTACTCTAATGAACTTTGGGAAAATAAATAGTGTTCTTGTCACACAAATATAATATTCGATATATTAAAAAAAAATCTGAAGAAATTTTAAAGATTTACTCTCATTTTCCTTTGCTTGAAAGAGCATTACGTATTTATTCCATTAAATCTTTCAATTACAATATATAAAAAAAGATAGCCCCTAGATCACACAAGCTGCAGAAAAAATTACACGAATGATGCTGGGTGTACCAGGGATTATCATCAATCCTAGTGTCGTATTACAGTTATTTTAAAGCTTCTACACGTGTGCCCAAATTAATCGCTAATATGTGACTCTACTGGCACTGCCTCGCCTTTTGTCCGAGAAGTTTAAATGTTCTGAATAACTCGCTTCAACCAAATGTTGATTTTGTCACCATCAATGTTTATGATGATCAGTTCACTATTCCAATATTTTAGGAACTTTCGCCCCGCTGTGATGTGCTCGTAGCTCGTAGATGCGACGTCCGCTGAGAATTTGCAGGCCACAAATGCCGCATACATACAGCGTCAGAGAAGTATTTCTTAACACTTCTTAGATTTTGATCCTACCGTGAAGGTCTTCAAACTTAACAGCGTGCTTTTTTGCGCGTTTCCTTCAATTTTCCCACTCACTTGTGAATTGTAATGTCACGACTATGTATTTTTAGCGAAAATGATTTTAAATTTTTGATGTCCATTTCTCTGTTATTTCAATACCGTCTAAATATTAGTGCAGTACAGTCCAGACATTATTATTACCATCACAGTTGTGAATTGTTTGCCAGATGAAATCAATGCTTATCACCTTTTCATCAAGCTCTATCAAGCATTAAAGCGCTGTATTCAAGCAAAAATTCTTTTTCAGAATCTGTGTTAATATCCTGATGCAACATTGCCTTAAGGAACTTCCTTATAAACCATTCTCCAGAAGTATTAAAGTTTTTATAAGCTTTCAGTCCTCTTGCTTAGAGCAAAATATCCCAGAGAATATATTTATATTGTTTCTCCCACTAATCAAGTTAACCCATTACACGCTATTATCTTGCTTATATGGTTTTTCTATAAATAAAAGACTTTCATATTAACAAATATTTAAAATCCAGTTAATATGACATATATCATGTATCATGTTTTTCTTACGTTAATTCTCTGCATTTTTCCAGGAACTGTTCAACAAGGATTTTCACCGTATGTAGATGCTAACCGAGCTCACTTCTCACTAAAGCTTTTGAATTTGACTCTGAACATATTTGAACACACGCACAATGTACTTCTCAGAACTAAAGCAAGTTTAGGCTCTGCTTGTGAGCATCAAATGTAAATTGCATCACGAGGCCATTTGGCGACGACATTATAGCTTCTTTTTGCGACTTAAGGTAATTAGAGCCCGCGCAAGCAAACTGAGGCCATTGACACGCTCCCGCAACGAGGCGGTCGGAGCCGCCTGCCATTACAGCGCCATTATTTTTCCCCAGCACTCTCTCCGCTCCATTCCTGTGTTATTTGTGCACCGCTTAATCTCTTTTTGAACACATCTAGCTCAAGGCTAGCTTGAAATGCTTGTGCTAAAGATTTTCCGTGATTGAGCTACTCAGGCAATATCGATGGGATCATTGTGTGTACCCTCTATTTCTCGAGTGTTCTTTAACGGTGACGATTGCGGTGCCTTCCCGAATAGGTTTTATAGGTGCTAGGAACGTATTTTAAGCTTTTGTGAGGCTCTCATGAACAACGTTAGGGATAAAAATGTTCAAATATTCATTATCATCTAATCAGTATTTTTCTCAACTTGAAAAAATTGACTTACGTTCGATGTAGAAAATAATTATAATGAACTTCACTATCGTGAGCTTTAAAAAAATCAATTTTTATAATGCTTAGTCTGGTACGTCGTACTTTGTGTGGGTGTGTGGGAGGGGAGGGGGAATGACAAAAACAAATAGAGAAAAAAACTTAAGGGAGTTTGAAAGTCTTTCCTCACTACTTTAGTTTGAAATTTTTAGAAATTTAATGAAACTCTGACGTCGTTTTGACACCGCAATGGCCACCGGCAACGCCGCAGTGAACGGTGCGATTATGAGCTTCAAGAGCATTGTTGCAGGGCAGACCTACTACATTACCAGTCTTTGAAATACAAGTGTGTCGATTTGTGTTACTTTCCTGGGCATTGACTGAACGCGAAGAAACAAAATATCAAGAAATATTCCATTGTTTTAAGTAAGTTCAACTTCTCTTGTTACTGTTCCACTTAAGTCTTCAGAATGAATATTTTTAATGGAAGTTCTTCATTCGTACAATTGGAAGGGATAGTAAAAATGCTTTCTTAGAAAATAGTTTATCACTCTTCAAAATAACTAATATAACAAGTTTTTAAAAAAAGCCTCCCTAAGTAGAGCCTACAAAGAGATAAAATTTCCTAGAACTCCGAATGAAAGTACTGACATAAATTCATGGTGATTCACCAGTCAAAAAATGAATTAAAATATACAGGTGATTAGAGATGAAATTCACAGATCTATAAAATTAAGAAAAATGTATCTCATCACATCAGTTTTGCTACAAATTTCTTAAGCGCAGGGGCTAATGTTAACAATTGACCTCATTAGAAAACAACGCACCTAATGAAAATGATTAGATCGCAACCCATCGTTGATCGGGCACTTTGTAATGACACAGTATTTTAAAGAAATGTTATTACCTTGAACTAACCAGTTCATTTTCAGCATTAGAATACGCTAAAAACATAAATTCAATGTATGAAGTAAATGGGAATCAATTCTTTACTTCATCAAAGTTAAAGCTCGTTAATGACTAAACAATTTAAGGGAATCGCGATGAACATATTTTAAATAGGCTTAATTTTGACGATTTACTGATAACTGGGGAAGTTCTCGTGAAACGAGCACTCGTGTGAAGCAGAGTTGGAATAGACGGCTGTCTAATAAGAGAAAAACTCTCAAAAATGATAGCGTAGTACAAATTTTAACACTAAACCCAGAGCTACTGAAATAGAACTGGAGAATGAATAATTGACAATAAAATTTGTAGAAGATAAAATGAAGGATTGTCTGATCATTCACGTCATTGAGCGTTCATTGAAGGTAGTAAAGCATGCACAAACTCTGCCACATTCTGCTGTCGGAGTTCGAAACACGGTCACAAAACTTCCAATTTATTTGATGTAAACAAAATCTGCCTAAAATTTTTATCTAAAGGCTTGTACACTTTGTACAGGCTCATTAGTTAGTGAAAATCAAGATTTAATCTCTCTTTCACGTCTATATACTTCAGGATTTTACAGAGACACATACTACAAATCGTCGGCGAGTCTTTAAGTTTTAATTTTCTTTAGACAGAGGGTACTTAAAAAAAATTCCGTGGGCTATGAGAAGCAATAGAAAATGCGAATGCATCAGTTACGGAAACTATGAGTCAATCATTACAACCAGAATACGGAAACTCGCCAACTATTGATAGGATAACCGGAAAGCACAGTCCACGGATATTTCTTACTGAAGGAGTTGAAGGGAAAACGACTTCAGCTTTTCTCCAGCACTATGACATTCTATTGAGTGCAATGTGAAAACGGAACGGAAACTTTCACGTGGATTCAGTGTCGCTGGACTTCTGCAGGGCGGGAGAGGGAGCTACGTGGGTTTGCTGCTTGCTATTTAGCGTGTTATGTACATTTTTGGCAGGTGTTTTACAGGCTTCCAGCGGATTATCCTTGAGAGGTGCTGCGCTGCCACTTTGAGGAGCAGTGGGTGCCGATGAACAGCTGCTGTTGCTGCTGGTGTCACTGGTGTTGCACTGCAGCTGACCTGTGGCTTTCTTGAACCTGTGAACCCTCAAGGTTGTAGACGGCGACGATGAAGCGTTCGATGACGTAGAAGATGAGCATCTAAATGTTGACGGAGGTGGAGACCTCACATGGGATGGTGAGTATTTTGGTGTACCACAACTTGTATCAGTTGGTTTAGTATTTGATGCGCTTGCACTAGCGTTTGCATCATTATGGACTATGTTGTTTGCGTATATTATGGAATTAGAGCCACTACTTTGATTGTCGGCGCTGCTAACGTTGCTGTCCTCGTCAAAATCATCATCATCATCTAATCTTGGATCATGGAATGTTTTTGTCTCCGCAATGGGCTCGTGGAAAGTGACCCTTGGCTCGCTTGGCTTGGTGGTATGAGGACTACCATGGGTAGGGAAAGGCTGACAGGATGACCTACTCAACCGGGCACTCGTATCCCCGAAGTGGCTGCACACATCAGAACTGTTCTCAGTTCGCAGTCTCGTTTTATCAATGTTTTCAGCCGAGTTCGGATTGATGAGATACTTTGAGACGTTGTCATAATCAGAGCATGGCTTGTCAACGGAGCGGCAGTATCGGCTAGGCCTGTCCTGCCTGCCACTGCCATCGACGCTGAAACTCCGCATTAAAACTCGAGCGCCTCCCACCCCAACCTGAGGAAGAGGGCTTCTGTGACCTTCACTGCCGTGCATTTGAACATCCGGGAACGCTTGTGTTACTCTGATATTGTTGTTATCATGCATTGCTTGGCTTTGGTGTCCTGGTCTTTTTAAAGAAGCAAAATGACTCGGAGACTCGCTTTGCCGTGGTTGGGGTCCCAAAGTTCCAAAGTGTGCCAGCTGACCTACAAAGTCAGAAAAAAGGAAGCAATTGATTCTGTAAAACAGCGGCACAAAAATTATAAGGTTACGTCCTCAACTGCGAAAAAGAAGAGGATGAATGAAAAAAATATAAAATTCATTCCGATACAGTAAATAATGTGCATAATTACTAATTATGATGGATAACACACCATGAGTAAAATAAATTCAATAAATCTATTTGATGAAACTCACCTTGGCAGCATCGAGAATCCTGTGTATCAGACGTGTACCCGCACAAATCGGCTGGATTTAGTGCTGAGAACTTCGAATACGCTTTATCTGGATAGTTACATCGAGATATTGTGTTCATCCTTCCATGGTTCACATCATGTAAACTCTTATCGTAATTTGGAGAGAGTAAATTTTTGACGTGCTGATCTAACATGACGGGGTCCGATGGAATGCCTTCGTTAGCGGAGTCCCCTTTGTAAGCCGGCAAGCGTTCATTGTTGCTGGCGCCCCGCATCGGGTTACCTTCCCTGTCCAGAATGGAGTCCATCGGAGGGCCTTGTTGAGAGTGTAATTGATGCATGTGATGATGATGATGAAAATGATCGTGTCCAAAGTTTGAATGGCACGAAGGATGCATGTGCCCGTGGTTTTCCTGTGACAGTCTTTTTTGGTGGCAGTGTATGTGATGCCGAGGCTGCATCTGGGCCATGCAAGGATTTGGATGAACTAAATCAAGCAAACTGGAGTTTTCTTCCGGCAAGCTGGAAGGCTGATGAGGCATAAATGTCGATCTATTGAAGCCTAATGGATGATGATGCTGATGGGGCGTCCTGGACCTACCGAATTCTGGCGTTTCTATGCCATGCTTTGATCTCGTCTGGGGATTGAAGAACAAAGGCGACTCAGACATGCTGCTCGGCCCTCTCACGTGTGAACATTGCATGGGGTAACTGTGCCAAGATGATATGGATATTTGATCTTCTGCTCTACAAGGAGACCTTCCGTCGCAACAACTTTCAGCCAGAGAGCAAATTTCGGGCACAAGCTCTGCCTTTTCACAGCGCTTGTTGGGTTCTTCAGGGGAGAAACACTCTTCAATGTTTTCCATTTGGCAAGTAGTAGGTCTTAGGATTTGGTTGTCTTCATTACAGCTTGATTCGTTGGCATTGGATGGCAAAGGGTCCGGGACTTGCAAATCCATGATGTCACTGTTGGTTTTGAAGTTTCCTGTGTTCGACAGAGATGGCGAATGCTCGCGCCTCGGATACAGGAGAACTGATTGAGCTAGAGAGCTTGTTTGCTCGTCTTCTTCGAAGTGGTTACCCTGTCAAAAGTGTATTAAATCAAAAGTTGAAAAGAATCACAATTGTTATAAAATCACTTTTCAGAATTAGAAGGGATGATCTATAGCTGAACAGACGCGCTGATCTTGTGTCTCGTTGAAAACTCTGCTACAAAATGATTATCAATTATGGTTTCGGTAGTCAGAACCTTCAATTTTTCGAAAGTATTCGTAAGAACTTTCAAAATCATTCATCCAATGAATCATTTTCTAATGAAATAAGTCTCATTCAATTTTGGAAGTTCTTAGTTATTTTAAAACAGTTTTTAATTGTTTGGGATTCTGTACATATAAGCGTAGAAAAGTGACATGAATTACATAATTGAAGCACTTTTATTTATCATAGTATAAGGGAAAGAGGAATAAATACTAATGACTGTAAAAATAATTCAGGAGAGATTTGTCACAGTTTTTTATGCAGTTTCTGGTGCTAGTTCACCGGAGCTCCAACTTCACTGAGAAACACGGTAAAATTTTTAAAACCTTCACAAATTAAATTACAAAATTTATCAGCAAACATCAATCATTCTCTGTTTTGAGTTTCAGTGCTAAAGGCACAGTAGCAGATAGGACTGAAACAAGCACCACTGTAGCTATAATTAACAAAAAATAAATTACATTAACTCTTTCCTGCACTATTGAAAATCGGGAATGAAAAGCATTTCCTCGGAAAAGTGCACTAACATAAGGCTTGAGGTATAGAGTAAAATGCTTCTTTTAACAAAATTAACGATTTGAAAAAAATGATGGTTGAATTACACAAAAAGGACAAGTGTAGTAAAAACACTAGTGTTGCAAGCTTACGGCGCTCATGGCAGGCAGGGGAGTAGGAGCGAGCAGCTCATGCTGACCCTCTGCGTCGCTGCCGGGCGTGCCGGGGTACAGCGCGATGCCTGTCGTCTTGCTGCTCGATGCTGCCGCGTACAACAGACACTAAATGTTAAATTCAACCCCAGGTATTGAATTAACTGAAGTCAGTATTACGAGTTGTTGAATTAACTGAATTAACTGAAATTAACAGAATTAACTGAAATTAACTGAATTAACTGAAATTAACTGAAGTCAGTGAAGCAACTCATAGAAGCGTATTTAAAGTGAAGAGTGTAATGTGCTGGAGAGGTAGGTTCAGTGTTGACGCTCAAAGAAGAAGCGTATTTTAAGTGAAGAGTGTTCAATTTGGAGAGATATGTTGCAACACCACTCGCTCTACTCGTACATTTTTGCATCTCATTGGAAAGTAGGTTGATTAAAAACTAGGTCCTGAATTTATTGTAGTCAGTGTTGAGGCTCTTAGAAGCGTACTTTAAGTGAAGAGTAGATTATTTTGGAGAAGTTGGTTGGGGCACCACTCGCTCCTCGTGTGTTTTCGCATCTCATTGGAGAATAGATGAAAAGAATATCAGCATACATTTTGTAGATGTACAATACTGAAGAGGCTACGCGACTGATATTTGCAGCCTAGCGCTAGAACTTTCTTCTACTGAACAAAGAAATATTGAGAAAATGTGATGAAAAGGGTCAAGAATTCCTGAAACCAGGTTCATTAAGCATAGTGAAATTTCTTAAAATACATCAAAACGAAGTTATCAGAAAATAGATGAAAATGCGCCGATAGAAAGCACGAACCAGGCAATGTTGAGCGCAGAGAATCGATATGACCTAACATTCCTGAAACCAGTCTTGGGAGCAATAACCCAAGTGACATGATTAAATACAGAGAAGTATAAATTAAGCAATGAGAACGACCAAACGATTTAATCCACAAAAGCATAAATTAAGCAATGAGAACGATCAGAAATGAAACACACAGAAGTTTAAAATTAAGCAATGAGAACGATCAGAAATGAAACACACAGAAGCATAAAATTAGGCAATGAGGACGATCAGAAATTAAATACACAGATACATAAAATCAAGCAATGAGAACGATCAAAATAAAATTTACAGAGGTATGAAATTAAGCAATGAGAACGATCAGAAATTAAAAGCAAAAAAGTATAAAATCAAGCAATGAGAACGACCACAAATTGCCCTATGAAGGTGAGTTTACCCGAGAGAGAGTTGGCGCGGGCGCGGCGGCGCAGGAAGCAGACGATGATGGCGAGGTTGAGGGACAGGAGAGCGGCGCCCGTGACCACCAGGATGAGCAGCAGCAGCCGCGGCGTCCGCCAGCTCCCTGTCCCGTGGCCGTCCGTGTCTGCACGGTGTGGTGTGCAAGTTCCATAGGAATTGGTGGCTACGGAAAACTGTTGGCACTAACTGGTTCATTATACTGAGGTGATGGTCACATGTTCCAAAGTAATTGATGGTTACAGAAAACAGTTGTCACGAAATGGATCATGATACTGAGGTAAGTGTTAACCCCACTGATTGAATAAATCCGATATGTGTGTAAAGTAAATATGGCAATCAATAAGATTGGTAAATAAACAAATCACAAGATCAATTCGGTAACTTTAGATACTTGTATTTTAAGATGAGAAGATGTCGGGTTAAATTCTGTGAGATTTGATGCTCAATGATGTTCACTCAGTTCATTTCATTGAGATGAAAAGCACTCAGTCTAAACTGACCTTCAGATGCGAATATTTTGAATGCATGTAGTCTTCACTCAAGGGGGAAGAAAAGCAAAATATGTTTTATTCGTATCGAATCTCTGGTCATCACTAAAGAGCTCCGGCGCATTCATTGTTGATTTCAGAGACCCGAGAGGCAGCAATCAAACTGAATTTACAGCAAACAAAAATAAATCTTTTCGCGTTAGAGAAAAACTGGCGTAATTTCTTCCATACATTCCCTAGCTTGCAGAGCGTAAGTTTGTCAACTTGAATTTTCTTTGGCTTACTGATGGTGAAGCACTGGATCCCCAGCGTGACATAAACTAGATTTACACTATTGGTATTTATTGAGGATAGGGAAAATGTATTATAGTTTGATTAGCGATATTTGTACTTTTCTTACAAATTTAATAACTTTAAAATCTAAATTAAACAAGATTGAGATGTGATCGAGAGAAAAGAGACAAAAAGCAAATACTCGTACATGCCAAAGTAAAACAAAATCATGAAACAATTTTTTTTCTCTGTAATTCAACACTAATAATTCAGCCTATTTCTTTTTATCGTTAATAAAAATAAGCGTGCAAGAAATAGGTACTTTGGTTTAAATTATACTTGTACCTCGGAAAAAGAGTTTAATATGAATAATGCAAGTGTAACAAGAAAATTTAGTGAGAAAACGATAAATTTATGTCCCGATCTTCATTCGAGCGGAAAACAAAGCCTATTAAAAAACAAAGTTACTTTAAAGAATGATCAATGGATGTTGCAAGCACACAGTATGAAAGAACTGATGAGAACTATTAAAATAACATAAAAGAAAAAAAGAATTGTGCGTCCAAAAAACTGCAACTGCAGCTCGGGTCGCAGCCCTACAAATTGCCTCGCCGAACTTTGTCGGGTACACAACATTTGAGCGTTAAAAGCTAATAAAAGTGGCGTTGATGGTGCTATAAGTCTGAGCTGCCAACAGAGGAACAAGCATCGACCCTTATTTTCCTAAGTGTTCCACATCTATTTTTTGTCTCTGTATCTCGAGGCTTCCATGCGATATGCACAACCTTAAGCCTTACATCACATTGATTTCAGCATAGGATGATAAATTTACTGATAGATTATTTGCGATATACACAAGCTTGAGCCTTACATCACATTGATTTCAGCATTGGATGATAAATTTACTGGTAGATTATTTGCGATATACACAAGCTTAAGCCTTACATCACATTGATTTCAGCATAGGATGATAAATTTACTGATAGATTATTTGCGATATACACAAGCTTAAGCCTTACATCACATTTATTTCAGCATTAGATGATGAATTTACTGATAAATTATTTGCGATATACACAAGCTTAAGCCTTACATCACATTGATTTCAGCATAGGATGATAAATTTACTGATAGATTATTTGCGATATACACAAGCTTAAGCCTTACATCACATTGATTTCAGCATAGGATGATAAATTTACTGATAGATTATTTGCGATATACACAAGCTTAAGCCTTACATCACATTTATTTCAGCATTGGATGATGAATTTACTGATAGATTATTTGCGATATACACAAGCCTAAGCCTTACATCACATTGATTTCAGCATTGGATGATAAATTTACTGATCGATTATTTGCGATATACACAAGCTTAAGCCTTACATCACATTAATTTCAGCATTGGATGATGAGCTTACGAGCAGATTTAGCTATTAGGGTATGATATAAAATTGCATTGGTGATATAAGTTTTAAACACTCGAACATTGTGAGAATTTGTAGCATACGAGGAGCCAAAGAAGTGTATGATGAAATGAAATTTTGAGTGCTGGGGGATCCCTAAACAACAACACACCTGTCTCTGAACCTAAATTTTTGACCAGTCATAAATTACGATGTGTAGTGACAATTTCGGAAGAGCAATTTGATAAGAAACACGAACGTCAAATTGCAAAACACAACGTCATGAATCTATCGAATTATTTTATATATCTTCCATTATTCTTGTAACGTGCGGGTTGATAGCTCATAAAATATTTTTCTCTTCCTCTTGAAAATAATGTAATAATCTAGCATAACGGATCTGTGAATATAATTTCCTCTAGAATGCCAGAGATCTGTGTACTGTCATTGTAAAACGAAGGGTCGATAACTCACATTTCAAAATGATTTTGTTTACGCTTTCTTTCGTTTTTGCTTTATTTCTGATTCCTATTTTTGACCATGAGGGAGAGTGTTTTAAATTTTTTTACATTCTTTAACCAGATGAAAAACGGAGCTGTCAAAATAAGAAATTCTTACCTATAGCAAAAGCAGAATCTCAGTAAAAAATAGGGCAACTAAAGCGGCAGTACTTTATTGTTACTAATACCTGTAGTAAAAATAGAATCTCCATAAAAATAGGGCACGTAAACCGGCAATACTTAACTGCGAGCCGAGCGTCTCACATGACATTTTAAAGGTGATAGGACCGGTGGACTGCGATGTGCCTTGCTCGTTGGAAATTCTTACCTATTAGAAATTCTAACCTATGGCAAAAACAGAATCTCCATAAAAATAGTGCAAGTAGACCGGCAGTACTTTATTGCGAGCTGAGTGTCTCACATGGCATTTTGAAGGCGATGGGAGCGGTAGGCTGCGATGTGCCCTGCTCGTTGGAGGCCGCCACCACGAAGCTATACGTCACGCCGGCTTGCAGGCCTGTCAGACGCGCCAATGTTGAGGCGCCAGGTGCGATCTCCACCACCTACACCCACGTACTTCAGTTCTTATTTCTTTCTCAACATATTCTCATGCTCAGACTTAAGTCGCTATTTCTTTCTTAACATGTTTCTCATGAACATACGTCGTTATTTCTTTTTATGATATCTTTCATGAACATACGTCGTTATTTCTTTCTTAACATGCATCTCATGCTCATACTTCCGTCGTTATTTCCCACATACGTGAAGGCTATCTGAGCCAGATAGCGAAATCTGTTTTTTAAAATTTGTTAAAAGTTAAAACACAGACGATAGTTTCAGGTTAGGTTGGATAAGGTTTGAATTGGTTGGGCTTGGTTGTATGTCAGGTTTTAGTCCATTGCAGTTAAACAATAATGAATATTGACCAGTTTTCTTGAGGTAACAATGAGGACAATCATAGTAATTGTTAATATTATAAAAATTACTGCAGTTCTTTTCTATAGCATCATCATCTATACATTCACATGAGGATCGCATCATGTAGTTCGCTCATGCTGTTTAGGAGTGAAATTGTATTAAATGTTTGTTTCTTGCTCCACGTGCAAAATCGATTAATGCATGTTTGTCTTATTATAAGATGAATTTGAAGGAAATTGCATCGGAATATACGTATTGTTTGCATAAGAAGCAAGAGTATTTAGTAGAAACGAACAATTTTAAGTCAGATTATATTCAACAAGGCCCTCAAATCCTGCACCAAGACTTAGAAAACAAAGACTATTTGTAAAATATTACACAAGTTTAACGGTTTATCATTTTCAAACATATTTTGTGTGAGATTTACGCGTAAAGACCGTCAAAGTATAATTTATTCAAGAATGAAGGAGAGAGCTGAAGCTTAAAATTTATTTTGAAGCACCGGACCGCAACACTCCTGCCATGAGAGCAGAAGACAGAGTGAGACTGAGTGGTGCTCTCCCTTGTGACCTGTGCTTGAGAGGACGCCAGCTTAGTAACGTTGTGTTGAGGGATAAGAGGGGAAGTGTTCGGGGGGAGTTCTATTTCATAGGTGGGTTTTATTGTATGTAAGCAAATAAGTGTTTATATAAGAACATGCTGAAAATACGTTTCAATGCGCAAATTTTTAGAGATCAAAATATAAATTTCCCTCGTAATCACTTCATGGCAATAGAAGGGAATTGATATTTTACACGCATTGACTCAATGGGACAGGTATTTTAAACGACTAAGTGGTTCTTATTTGCAAGTATGCTTTGAAAATTTTTGGCGCACAGATTAAAAAATTTGGAATCAGGACAACCAAAATCATCATTAATCGAACAGAAAAAACCTTGACACACGCACCTGATGCTTGCCAGTCAGTTCAGACCTGTACTGCAGGATGTAACCAACTTCACTGCTGTACGCCTGGCTGGCTGCCACAGCGTCTATGGACGTGCGCGACTGCTCCACGTATTCGGCGTCGGGCAATCCTGTACCTCCAACTTCGGAATTTCTATCACTCGCACTTTTGCTTCTGTCCGACGAATCGCGTGCTTTGTCTGCGGCGCCCGATATTGTGTTACGGTACGCTGCAGGTCTGTTGGGTCTGCCTGCAGTCCACGCCAGCACGATTGAGTCGCCTGTCACGTTCACAACCTGGCAGAAGGGAAAACATTTACTGTAGTTGAAATTTTACTCTAAATTAACAGGTGATGAAAAACAAAGCATGGATCATATTTCAGACTGACCCTAAAATAATTCCTAACCCAGGACTCTTTTATCTGGACAAATTGGCTAAAAATATACAGTGAAACGTAAAAGCCTAGGATACATCTCATTTTTTGTCAATAATTTAGTTTCAATTAACAATGTGCCTTAATATTCGGTATTATCCTATTTAGTGGTTTTATTTGTACGTGGAACGGATGTTAAAAGGTCAGTGTTGAAGTAGTTTGATTGATGCAAAAAAAAAATCCTAGGCAAAAGTATTGAACATATTCATTTAGTACTTTGTTTTGAAGCCTCTATTTTGTTTAACTGCTTCTAGTCGCTTCCCATGGCTAGGCACGAGATTTTTAAATATATTTACTGATATTTTTGGCCCCTTTTTTTTGCAGGACTCCTCGAATTTTTTGATATTCTGTGAACTTCGTTTGAAAATTTCAGTCTTCTAAATTTTCAAGAAATTTTCAATTGGATTGAGGTCGGGAGACTAACTAGATTATCTGACATGTAGGCTATTGAAAGTCTTATAAAACTTAATTAATAAAAGGGAAATAGTATCATGTACCTTATGCTTTTGAGTGGGATAATTTTTTATTTGAATCAATAAAATTATCTGAACACTAACTTTTTTATTATCGTTCCGTATACTAGTAACTTGTAAAACTACTACATAGGATAATACTGAGCAAATTATAAGTAAAATTTTGCTCTCAAACAAAAATTGTGGCAAAACATGACCCACAATTATTTTTGACATTGTTCAACTATAAATGGCATGTTTCTCGGATTTCAGCCAATTTTCGAGGTCTTCAAATATATAAAACAAACATGCTTTGCAACGGACAGCACCAAGCATGCAGTATTTTCCAGCTTTTGTGAAATCTATCTAAGTCTATAATCTGTAACTCTGACTATTAAAATCTACAGATAATACATTCTACGATAATACCTTACACGAAGAGTTACTTAAATACTCGTAGTATTATCCGTAGAGTTTTCAGTCAAAATTTTTTAAAATCTACGGATAGTACTACGAGTATTCAAGTATCTAACATGAAAATTTGTACTTAAATACTTATAGTATTATCCGTAGAATTTAATAGTCAGAATTTTTAAAATTTGCATTGTACGCTTGGTGTTGTCTGTTAATTTTTCTGCCAAAGAATCACTATGGTATTAACATGCCTATTTCTAGGCAGGTCAGAAATCGAAGTTATTTTGCTGCTTGAATAATAGGGTAAAAGTAGTTCGAATAAGGTCGAAACCAAAAACATACCAAAATATATAAACCAAAACATAAAGCCATCTATCAAATTTCTGTTGAATATCAGTGCAATTTGTATGAGAATGATATGTAATTCCTGTCATTAGCTACTGAAGCTTTAAATTCTGTGATTTATTTCAATATACTTCATTTGGATGAATATGCACACTTAGTGCAACCAAAGGAATATTTGTAATTGAATGAAATGTATGAAAAAGTACATACAAAAATGAAGTGAATGCTTTTCTCGGTGTTTGGTCATGCAAATTTTGTGACTACGTGAATTCGTAGTTAACGTTAACGTGATGAGTTATGTAATAGCTTTTTTGATAAAATGCTTGCTGCAAAACTACAAAATACTGTCATATTATGAGGAAATATTGCCATAAGACTAAGTTTTTCATTAACTCTGATGCCTGCAAATTACAACCGGCAATTACCAGACAGCGAGGGTAGATGCTCGTTTCTTTGAACTCATCCTTCCATCATTTATCTGCAACTTCCATTTCATGCTCATTATAGAGGCATAAGAAGTATATTTAATGACGAGCAGAGCAAGCAGCCTATTGAGATAAAACTCAACATTATTTTACTGGACAAAGCATTCTCAAGGTGAGGTTGTGCGGTGTGAGAGGGGATGAAACTCATCATTATTTTACAGCACAAAGCATTCTCACGGTGAGGTTGTGCGGTGTGGGAGGGGATAAAGCTCAACATCATTTTACACCACAAAGTATTCTCACGGTGAGGTTGTGCGGTGTAGGTGGCGGGATGGGTGGGTGCAGGGCGTAGAGAGCGGCGCCGGCCCCGAGGGAGTTGTGGGCCGTGCAGCGGTAGCGGCCGTAGTCCCGGGCCGTCACTCGCCGCACCTCCAGCCGTGACGACCACAGCACCAGGTCGTCCTCCAGCTCCACGAAATAGAATGATATTCCAGCTCCACGAAATACAATGATATTTCAGCTCCACGAAATAGAATTATTCTCCAGCCTCATGAAATACAATGATATTGCAGCTCCACGAAATACAATGATATAACAGCTCCACGAAATGCAATGATGTTTCAGTAGGAAGTACTTCGTATTGAATTGTCGAGGAATGTATTTGATTTAATTGGAAAATACATTCTCTTAGTTTGATATTGGTATGCTTTCCGCAATGTAGGCCGGTGCGAATAACAGTAACTAAAGAATATCGAATAATAAGATTAACTTAGGAATATTTTTAATCAACTGGATAGTTCATCCGCGGGAGAACATTCATGAGATCTAGTTTTCCTCTCAGTACTTAATGTAACAGGATTTTAACCGAAATGAAATAATTTATGTAGATCGAGCCAGTACTTCTGACCTTCATCTTGTGCATACATAGGATCATAGTATTTCATGTTGGTGAATTTCTTTTGTAGGAAATAGATTATTGAATGTAAAAATTTCATTGGTCAATCACAAATTGGCCGACAGCACTCTGTAAATAAATGTTTTTAAAATAAATGAGGAAAAAAATTGCCTCCTGTTGTGTCCTACGGTGACCTACTGAACGAACAACCGTGTATTTCGACAGTGCCCGTCTTGCACAGGGGTCATAATTGCTGACGAGTTTTTCGAAAGCCCTACAAGGTGCCTCGTGGAAATCAACCAAAACGAGGGAAGAGAAGAAAAAAGATTCGATTTAGTTGAGATTTCCCTCCGGTGTTTGAAAGGTGCTCTTTTTCCTCTGTGGCGAACAGTCATCTGAAAATTATTTATAATTATTTAATTAGATAATTTATATTTTTAAAATTGTTCGTTAAATAAATTCACATGAGAGGTTAGTGAGTGTTTCGTTGACTTCAGAGTGCAAGCATTAATTTTATTTCGAGTTTCTATTCCAAAAAATTCTCAGAGCACTCCATTGAAGATGTAAAATAATTTAAAAAGAAAAAATATTGTGTTTATCTTAGAGAAGGCGTAAGTTAACTTTTCGTCAGAAACGCAGAATTATTTTACGTTCCCAGATCTTTCAATTTTTAGAAAGTTATTTAAAAATAAAGGAATTTGCCGTTAAAATAAGACAAGAAATAAAGTTATCAAAAATTTTGCTTCCCGAATGAGAGCCAGAATTTATTTACCACGTTAGTCGACGCCAAAAAAGTAAATTGGGAGGAAAAATTAAAAACTAACCCGTTGTAAATAAATATTTTTTTCAGTTTAGTAACAAATCAATCCTCATGTGAATAGAAAAACTGCTTCATAATCCCCACGTGCATGAAGCCATTCACTCTATTTCTATATTGATTGTTTTCTAAACGCGCAGAGCAGCGTCAGGTCATCGCTTGATACCTCACGTTCGTCGGTAGCCAAATTATTGACATCTCTGGGAGCGGCAACATTCTGTCGCCGAGGTGGGACGAAGTATCGACAATAGCTCCTGAAGCTCTCTTGCGTGTGTAGAGCAGTGGCACTAGGGCCCTCGATGCTCCCCTGCACTTGCTTGCCTGCTTCCTATTCACTCGTGCACTTTTGTCTTGGTCTGGAGAGTGTCTCAAACGTGCGAGAAAAAAATCCGTGCCATGAAACTTTGTAGACAAGACGAACTTGAGAAATTTCAAGAGGTCGATAAGGTCAAACGCGGACAAAAGATGAATTCTTTTTGGCAAAGACTGACGTCCTATGATCATTAAAAAATGACATAATGAAGCGTGAATCAAAGTGAATCAATCTGAAACAAGAAAGACCGAACTAAGCAGGTATTTTCTGCCAATATTTTTCATTTCATATCAACTACTTCTGTACAATCTGGACAATGTTACGAAAAGCCTGAAATTTGGATATTCATGGCGACCGATAATTTTCTTTGAAGTGGCTCTAAAAAAAAAATTGCCAATAGGACGTGTAAAAGAGGCGTTTAAAAATTTCATGGATTTTCGGATAATTCCTACTTTTACAGTTTCAAACCGGACACGATTTCATTCCATTATTTTTTTTAAAGATTTAAGATTAGCTAGCAAAATAGCTCCCCAATGGCTAGCAAAATAGCTCCGTGCAGGTGAATGTAGAAAAAATCGTGTTGGATCTAGACGGAGATATTTATTAATGCTGGTAGTGATCGTGTGAAAGGAAAATTGAGTAAAATTATCCATATGAAGCGAATATCCGCACACGAGTGTTCTCTTAAGAGAACTTGAATTGGCTGATGTTTCCAAGTTTCTAATCCCCATTATAATAATTTATTTAATTAAAATTTATACATCTTCACTATGCAACATTTCAATAATTTACATCTACTTAAATAATATCTTAAATACCATTCAAATGATAAGACAAATCTGGCACTGGTTCACTTTTTTTTACAAGCTGCAAAAAACATTGCAGTTATGAAAATTGAACGTATATTATATCATCAAGAAAATGGCATTTATCTTGAGAAAAAGGAATAGCCAATTTTTTTAAAACTTCTTGGCCAATAATCTTACTTAATACTCTTAATGTTCTAAGTAATTTATAATTTATAATACCTAATAATTGACTTGGTATGTTTATTTATTTATATATTTGTTTGGTGCCCGCTTCTTGAGGATGCTTAATAACTGTATCTGTGACACGTGTTTCACCAGTGCACACGAATGATAATATTTACACCGCAGGTACTATTAGAATGGATATTTATTTGTTTTTCGCCCACATCTGGGAGATTGATTTAAGGAAAATTTCAAATTCCGTCATTATTCTCGAGCCGTGTACACTTTTCACGTATGTAATTGTCTGACTCAGCTCAGATTGCAACCTGGCCTCGAATATTTCCTTCTCTGCCAAGAAACACAGACTGCAGAAAGATGAGCTGCTCTCTATATTTGGTGGAGGTGTACAATCGGGAGGTGGTACAAACAGGTGCCGTCACCTACCAATACAAGCGATATTGCCGGAAAATATGGTTTTGTTATTTTTTGTGTGTATTGCACTCGATGAATCACGTCAGTGTATTACAGTGCAAAACTAAATTTCTTGGAATCTTGGTGAAGGGGTTCGGCTGATGAAAGCGGTAATTATATGAAGAAGTCTGCCTAATTTGCCAAAATAAATGCGCATGCAAAATGTTTCCAATATTGGTTGGCTTGCAGTTGGATAGCTCTTCATTTCTGAAAACATGTTGCCAGTTTGAACGATTGAACTGTAGAATAAAAAGAATAAGTGCATCTCTTTAGGGATTTCCAACTTGTTAATTATTTTCCTAACTATCAGACATAAGTGAACGACACTTGTTGTACTTAAATGATTTAAATATCTAATTCATGAGGGTAATTTTAACTATTTTACGAAGTATCATCCATGGGTAAACAACACTTTTTGTACTTAAATAATTTGAAAATCAGATTCATGAGGGAATTTTAACTAATTTTCAAACTATTACACAGAGGTAAGAGAGTTTTTTCATACTTAAACAATTAACGAATCTAATTCTTTGGGACAACTTTTACTCATGCCACACAATTCAAAATTAGCCCCTGGCGCTCACCTGGGTGGAGTGGACGGTGTACTTGTCGGAGGAGTCGAGCCTGGCACCGTCCTCTGTAGTCCACACGAAGGTGGGTCTGGGCGCCGCCTTCACGAAGCAGGTAAGTAGCCCCAGCCCACCGAGCGGGGCCCACCCGCCTGTCCCACTCGACGGGATGTCCACCCCAGACACAACCTCAACCGCCTCTGCGGAGAGTTGTAGGGGTAGCAGAGTTAAAACTTCTACATAAATAAGATGAAATTTCTGTTGTTTTTATTTCTTGGGAGAATTCGAAATGATTGATATAGAGCTCGAATTGTGAGGACAGACACACACACACACACACACACTGTTTAAACACACACACTGTTTGCCAGACACAATTGATACGAGAGGAATTTATTCGTATAAATGTAGAATATTTTTCATTTCCACATTTTTCTGCTTGATGGTAGAAGCATTTATTCATTATTTACATTTTTAAATCTTTTTTTAGTAATTGTCTTCAGACAATGCCGAGAATCTTATTCTCATTGTTGAAACATTTTTATAATACATGTCAAATCAAATACACTCTACCACTAAGCGTAACATTTTACGGAAGTCTTTTCTCAGTATCAAATGATCAACAAAAATTTTCACGCAACAAAAAGAAATTTTAACAAACAACTTCCCCATGCTAGATGCATTCAAGGCCTCCTCTTCTTTAACACTAATTTAAAAACTTCACTCCTTCTGTATACCTTCAACGACAAATTAGGTTTCACGCATTGGAACGCAAACACTAGCTCGAATTGAATCGTAAAAATTGATCATCTCCGAACCTGGCAATTGGGAGTGCGCGCCGCTCCCAAGTCGAGGAGGCGTCGCGTGCAGCGCCGGCAAGAACAAACGCGATAGTGCAGAAGGCAATCCGGGCACAGAAACTAATCCTTTATTGCGCTCGCCCCGGCCATTTTGGTCAAGCTTTCTCAGAAGCCAGGGAGCATAGCCAGAATCCTAATGTTACTTTCCGCTACGATTTCTTTCTTAACGTATGCTTCACTGTATCCAACGTAGGCGTTGAAGAATAGTGTAGAATTGTGAATCGTTCCTGTCTTGATTAACATGAATTGGTTCTCTTCTTTACCATGCTTTCCATTTCTACTACGATTTCTTTCTTAATGTATGCTTCACTGCATCCAACGGGAACATCGAAGAAAAGTATATAATTGTGAATCGGAGATTCCTGTCTTAATATAATATGAATTGATTCTTTTCTTTACCAAAATTTTCATTCCATTTTCATCAAAGTTTCCCAATGTAAGCAATAACTTTTCCAATATGAACAATAACTCTCATTTCAGTAGCGTCTTCGCACCATATTGGTCGAGACTTTTTATAGGTAACACCATTGAACCGTAATCCGCTTCCTCTCGTGTGTCGATGGTCATGAATATTTTATCGACTTATCCGTCAATCTTTAGCATAAGTTTCTGGAGGATATAACTTCGTTTCAGATAGCAACTCAATGGAAATGAAAAGCCTGGAGATAGTCCTGATATATAAAGAGTAACATGGAAGTCTTGCAAGTAGAAGATAGAATGAATTGTGAAAGGAGAGGGAATGTGAGTGCTGATACCCAAAAAATAAAATTATTTTGAACTTTAAAATATGCGTTGATTCAAAATTCATCATTACGGATAATTAGGTTCTACAAAGAAGTACTGAGTTTGGAAAATCAAATGAACTATTCTCATTTAGTCATGACGATGATTTCTAGTTTACGCTGAATAGAACAGTGCTGCTGAAAATGGAAGTTCGCGGACCGGTGCAGTTGGCGCTAAAATAGGGGTCATAAATCATACGGGCGCTAAAAATGAGCCTTTGCTCAGAGGACAGTACAATTTTAATTATTTTAACACTAATTTGGTAATGTTCATAAATGCATTACTATATGCACTTTAGATAAGCAAATATATTTGAATGATATTAACAGTATTAAAATGAGTAATCTCCATGTCATGAGATTGTTGTGGCAAAAAATGAACTTCTGTCTGTGAAAGAAGGAGGAGGATGGAATAATGAATAATCCCAACGCAATAAACCACAACCACTTATTCAGAAGGAACGAAAGTTTCAAATCTATTACTCGAAATCAAAACCTACTACTTAATAAAAATTCCTGTATTCATCTTTTATAGTCATTTATTTTCTTTTGTTTACTGTCGAAGAACTTGATTTTTGAAAAATTGAACAAATTTATCATAGCCAAATGAATGTCTACGGTCCGTGAAAAACTGCCATTCAGTTTAATATCTCAGTAAAAAAAGAACAACTTGATTCTCTCCTGAGGACTTGCATTTTTTAGAATAACGCCGATTCGCAATCAGAATCTTTCATGAATTCCTCAAAAGTTTGTTTCTTGCCGTCGAATTCATTTCCCGCTTGAATCGCGAAATAGACCCTCTCATTGGTTATTCTTAAGCACACAATTGATTTTCCCAATGAAAACTGACGGCCCTGATTGCTTCGCTTTAAAGGGGAATGGCAATATCGGAATTCTGCTGTTTTAATTTGAGTAATAGCCATTGTCTTTTTTTATCGCCGAATTGAAATTATAGTAGTGCAACGCGTATTTAAAATGTCTGTGGCAAAAAACAGACCAAAATCAAGTGTTTGAATTCACACCCATTTTTTTGACATCTCGCTTTTGACGCTCGCAAGCGTATAAGCTTCTAATCTACCTGCGGATTTTTTTTTGAAATTTAAGATTCGAATCAGAAGCCGGTACTTCGTGAAAACAAAATGCTTGATGTAAAAATTGCTGGATTGTAATGCATGTAAAAATCAGGGCAGAGGTTTACACGGCGCAACCATTCTGCTTTACCGAGTAGGTGTTGGTCACATGCAGTTAACGTAGGTTTATTCGTCTGTGATTGTTTCGAAAATGATAATATTCGACTCACTTTAATAAAGGATGTGTGGTCCAAATGATCCTTCATTTTAATTTTACGTTATTTAAAAAAAAATTTGCATCTATCCTAATGATGGTTTTCAATTCTATAATGATGCGATGTTCTAAAAGAATTACGGTTTTTCAAAAGAGTCACATACCAAATTTCTGGGTCTCGCTAAGAAACAAATAAGCGTCACTCTGAATTAAGCTCACTTGGAAGACTGATTCTCACTGTTCAACATAAGTCAATTTCCACTGTTTCTGATACTGAAACCTAATCTTTGAACATTGCGCGCAAATTAAAAATGAAGCAAAGCTCCTAAAACTTACCCCTAAGATAGCAGCGACCCTGACAATGAATTTGTCTAAAGACCCTCATTAGCGGCAGCATATCCAGAATTAATTAATTTTTATTTGGGGCTTTCCTGAAAAGAATGTGGGAGGATACAGCTCCGTTTTTTCAAATTTTCTCTTGGAAATTTGCTTAAAAAATCACGGATCATCGATTTTTGAAAGCATTTCCTAACTCTCTAGTTCTCAATGAAAGAACAAATTTCAGATAATACAACGAGCAGTAACATATGAATGACTGAAAACTCTCAATTCAGAAGTAATAGTTAATTTCACACGTAATAATTGAGTCGTCAAAGATTTGCTGACAGATCAGTGTACAGAACGCATTGCACGCTGTTAGGTTAGGAACATTGAAGAACGTGTTCAGTATTTACGGGCCAGATAGTAAACGAGGGAAATTTCAAAACAAGGTGGCATCATTAGTTTGAAAATTTGTACATAATACACAATGTTCATGTTCAGAAGTACGTGCATAACTTCCAGGACAACCATTTGAACAAAAAGCAAGTAATCCTGTGAGCTTGTCTATTTGCAGTTTTATCTCTGTTTTCATCTACCACATATTCAGCTTTGTGATCGATATTTTCATAAATTTTCATTAGTAAGCAGGCTCTAAAAATGGGTATTCTTATTTGTTTTTTCTTCTAAGTCATTGCTGTGATTTTTAATCGAGAGATATATGAAAGAGCGATTTTCCTGAATAAAAACCTTGTATTATAACAGTACCTTCAAGATTTTCCTTAGTTTTGTGTGTATAATGTAATTTAAAATAGGCTGTTGAGAAAACACACGTCAGATGAGGTAATTTGCATCTGATTGTTCGAAGAAAAGCGGGGGAAAACACACGTTTACTTCAATAATGCCGATTTTTTTTCCTTTCATGGTCTCTGTCATTCAAAAACATGAACGTTTTCACAATTGTTCATACACCAGACCATGTACACTAGTAGAAAACGGTTTTTAAATAGCAATAAATGATTGTTTATTTTTGAAAAATATTCATTCAGGGACAGATTTTGTTTTGCTGCGGCAATTCAGCCTCAGGCCAAATTTTCTTAAAACGTTAAATGACATCCGCTCATTTTGCTTAATAACCCAAGCGTTCGCTGGTAATACTGATGAGCGCGAGCTGAAGCTGTTCCGTAGCGCACCCTAGGGGGCTGTGAGCGAAGTGTGAGGCAAAGCTCATGTTTGTATCGTGAACAGTCTCTGAGAGTCGCGGGTCTCAGTGGACAGTAATCTAGCGATGAAATTGAGAGTTCTGAAGCTGTAAAATAACCCGCTGAAATGCTCTAGAAGCTCGGCAAAATATCTGGAGAAATCATCTTCGTAAACGATAACAATTAAACGCCGATATAAAATTCTTGAATTATCTAGTGTAATTTGGAATTGATATCGTTGAAAGTCATATATTGGTTCATTCTAGGAGACACTGTCGAGTTGAACTCTTATTTCACTCTATTCATCAATAGTGAATATTTTTATATGTATGTTGTACCATGTAACTGTTTAACCCACACCTCACCCCGTAACAGAATAAATTACACCTCTCCTCGTAACAGGAGAATCTAAACCTCGCTCCGTAACAGAATAACCAGCACCTCACTCCGTAACAAAATAACCTTCACCTCACCCCGTAACAGAATAACCTACACCTCACTCCGTAACAAAATAAGCCACATTTCGCATCGTAACAGAACAACCTACATTTTGTAACAGAATAACCTACATCTCGAAACAGGATAACCTACACCTAGTCTCGTAACAGAATAACCTTCACCTCACCCCGTAACAGAATAAGATTCACCTCACCCCGTAACAGAACAACCTAAACCTCATCCCGTGGTAGCACTACAGTGGACATCCCGCAACTCACGCGTGACGATGATGGCTGTGGCGACAGGGGGGGCGGTGCCGAGAGCGTTGTGGGCGTGGCAGTAGTAGAGGCCGGTGTGGTGGCGGGTCGCCTCCTTCACCACAAGTCGCGCCGAGCCCAGGCCTTCAGACAGCTTGTCCTCGATGTAGCTGCTGCTTGTATGAGAAGTACAATAATTATGTACGCGTAAGCTTGGAAAATGTATCACTAATACACATTTTAATTGCAGCTTACTTCAATAATATTTGTGGGAGTTTCTGTTCGGATGTGTTGGGGTTTTATCCCCCAACCATCTATGCTTATGAACGTCAACTCTACAAACAGGGAGAAAACATCCGGCTCACGTATCCCTGAGTTTAATATTTTAAAACCACCGGTGCCTCCTAAGACATAGGTATGCCATCGTCGAAGACATCTAAAGCATCAGTATAATCTGCCCTGTAAATTTTTCAGAACTTCTCCACATCCCAGATGTTTTCCATAGGAAATCGCCAACATTCCCGCTTCGTAAATAACGCTTTCGGGGCGGCTAACATCTGCACACATCTCGACCTTCACCCCCCATACATTTACTCCTCGACGTCACAACGCACCTTCATGTACACGTCATCAAAATGCCACGCCTTCAAAGAATAAACATATACGTATTCTTGATCATTTGCAATATAACTCATTGTATAAAAGTTAGATAGCGTGTTTAATAATTATCTATCAAGATTTGATTTATTCTCACTATTCATTGCTCGGCGTTTGATCCATACTGAGCGTAATAAAAGTGATTTTTCTTTGCCAGTAGCCAGATGGTTTTCTTGCTAACCCTCAGAGAATGAGTGACCGACATAGAGGGAGGGCTGAAGACTTTAATTTCACTCAGGGAATCATTATTTGATGAGACCTCTATTTCGTGATATCCCCTCATTTCTTTGTAGTGATCACCTAACCTGAATGAGTGCGTTTGACTCAGATCCTACGTTCATCGTATTAACTCTCATCTGTCCTGGAATAACCTCAAAAGATTAAAAGTCCGCTGCTTATTCTAATACTTCGTATTGATATCTGCAGCAGAATTCAACTCCATCTCACACCCGTCCTACCACCGACACCACATTGGAGTTCGTACATACATTCTAATGATTTATGCACGTGTCTAATGATACTTCTCACTCAACAGCTTTGAGATTTATTGGTCGTCATCCTTCACAAGACTGAGATTTATGCGCTATTGTGTCCCTTTATTATCTATCGTGATGAGGGAAAGCAAGAGTGCTGATGAGATGAATAATGAGAAACACTAAACTTATGAAGTATTTATTGATTAAGTTGAACGTACCCCAATGATTACTTGACCACAACTCTCATTGGGTAAGTTATTATGAGAAAGGAACTAACTTCCAGTATGAAATTAAGCGATGGTGACAGCTCTAGCTATATATCTTATTGAAGTGATTACTAAAGCACGCACAATTCGAATCTTTGAAAAAATTAGATCGACTTAAAAAAAGAATGCGTAGTCCACGTTAACAACTTTTGATGTTTATATAATAATGTTCATGAATAAGTAAGGTCACAACACTGGTGAGCTCGGAGCTTTGAGTAATAATAGAATAATATTATCTTTTATAAGAATAACTTTCGAAGTGAATTCCATGCTCCTGATGAGATACTACTCCATGTCAGTGAGAAAAATTCAAAATCATGATGAACAGTTGAAATATTTACACAAGGAGATTCAAACGAAATTATTCCTCCAACCAACGTAAATGAATGTAGAGCATTGCATACTAATTTTGCAAAGGATTAACAGACGCTCAATTAACCCTTTGCCTTCTGACACTTTCTTGCTTACGGTCATTCATTTTATAATGAATGGACCGATGCATATATATAAATAAATGTATAGGAAAGATATTATGATATTCATGCCTGGACAACCACCGTCAACGTCTATATCTGATACTATAATCACGGCAATGAAATTCAGCTCAGAAGATTGGCTGCTCATTTTATTTCACTCAGAAATTTGTCATCTGTCCATTTTATCATGTTCAGACATCTTATGTCTGCCCATTTTATTTCGCTCAAAAATGTGACGTCTGACCATTTTATCATGTTCAGAAGAACATTTCGCTCTATAAATTGGGTTTGACTCTCTCTGCCAAAGCATTTTATTATATTTCTTTTTTGGCCATACTGAATTCAAATTTAATTGTTCTATAAACGCCTCTGAATAGAAGCTATTATTAAAAATCATGAAATTTGTTTCCTGCAGAAAACAGCTAACAATATGACCTCAAAATAACAAATAATTGAGAATTTATTGAAAAGTGAAGATGCCGCTGAAACTACATGTCCCAGATAAATCTTATACACCAGTAATTAACGAGTATCATAGTTTTGACCGTGGAATATAACTCGTCATAGTCTTACAACTGTTGTTCCGGACAACAATTAATAGTGATGCGAAGAACCAATAGAGGCAATACAGGAGATCATTCGATTTATCCAAAATTCAGAGAAGTGACTCAAGTGCAGACATTACTAACAGTTCATCATCATACAGTATACCCGCACGACTACAGTCCCAGAAATTAAACACAAGATCCATTTCGCCATCAGTGAGAAGCCCATCGTTAGACATTGATGTTGTGCGGGGCTTTAATTAGTTTCTGATTGAACTTCGAATGTTAACTCGTAGAAGTCATTTTTGTAAATGTTGTTTTCAGCTTTGGTTTATCTCATTGGAATAACCGTGAATGATTATGTCTGATTAATGTATGATTATAATTAGACATTAAGCAGCACAGGTACATTCAATGTATAGAAATTCCTACTTCCTTACTGTTCTGATGCGTAATTTTAATTTTGTTTTTGTTTCCCTGGAACTAAAACATAAATCTCAATCTCATCTGAAATTCGCGGAGACAATCATACAAATTTTTAATTTATTTTTGGTTCTTGATTTTTATCTACGTATAGATCATGCGTTAGCATTTAAATAAAAATTTTTCCCTAGGTGATTCCAAATTTTGTGGCAATTACAACGAAATGAAATTGATTCTTAGCTTATTTTAGAAATTGCTGTTATAGATAGATCAATTAAATAAAATAATGCTCATTTATATCTCGAATTTGACGTCAACATACTACTTTATTAGTTTAGATTTTTTGTGTGAACGAGAGTATTTAGCAATAGAAGATGAGAATTTTGGCGAAAGCGAAGAAGTTAAAATTACTCAATAAGGTAAAATTCCAACTAATTTCTTCCAATCCCTAAATCGTAGTTTGAATTTTTCAAGCGTGTGAGTTGAAACGAAAAAAACTCGAGTCAGACATAAACTCTACCTGTTGTGTTTGGACCAGTAGAGGTTAGGGTTGGGGTTACCACGAGCGGTACACTCGACGTTGGCCACTCCACCCTCGCTCACAGGGAAACGCTTTTTCTCGACATGCACGTCCTCTGGGGGATCTGAGGAGAGAACGTAAAGTGTTGCGGTGAAAATGCAGTTTAATAACAATAAAAAACACGCTTCGTGCTTTGATCATCGCCAATTTTCTTACTTACACGCAATGATTAATTGCAAAGCGTTCATGCAGATTCGCACGTTCGCTTCGTGCACATCGCAAGAAATATTCACATGTAAGAAAAGTTCGCTTGTGTAGTACTTTTGTTTCTCTTCTCTGAAAGTGCTTGCAAAACCGCTTTTATAATGCATTAGTTTTCAAGCCTGAGAGCACTCACATAAAACATGCATTCAGATGCCATCAGTTTCACAACGCTGAGACCACTCACAAAAAGAGACAATTCTGTAACGCCTGCCAATTTCTCAACACTGACGGCACTCAAATAAAAACAAGAGCGTAGTAGTACGCGTTTCATAACCCTGAGATCATAAAAAAATCAACACGCATCGCGCATGAGTTTCAAAAGAGAGCACTCACAAAGAATATCGAGTGTGAACGAGGTGTTAATGGAGCCTTTGGGGCTGGTCGCGGTGACGGTGTAGGTGCCGGCTTCTTCCCTCGATATCCGTGAGATGTGCAACTCCGATCCGCTCTCGGACACCAGGCGTCCGTAGTGCTCCCAGCGATACCTGGGCCAGGGCAAACCCAACTGTTATTTTTTGGGGTGCTTGATGCTCTACGTGCAGCGGAAACAATATAATTTTTCTCTCAAGTTTGGGATAGTGAAGTTTCACTGCGTGGAATGGTGAATCCTGATTAAAAATGCATTTACAAAATTTAGTATGATCACCAAGTTCCAGTAATTCGGAACTACTTTTATGAAGTGAGGAATGAAAATTCATGGCTACAACTTGTAGAAAGTGATTTAGATCGATGAGTGTACTTGGGTGGTCCATGAATTGCATTGTGTTCATGACTTCTTGTAGTTGACAAAGTGGGTGGTCAACTCGTCGGTGGTATTACAGTGAGACAGTAAAACTTTCCTTAATTAACAATTTAGTAATTTTGAGTAAGACATATCAGCACTTCTCTACCATTGGCTATTCTACCATTTGAGGATAAAATGAGTTCGATCAAATGCATTTGAAAGAGTAGCTGATTTTGATCAAGTATTTGAATAGTTATTAATACCTAATGCATAACATTGATTCTTCGTTCTCATTAAAGCTACTTATTTGATGAAATAATACATGCAATAACTTCATTGTTCAAGCCTATGGGTGCTGTAACGTTTTTTCTAGAAGGAATTTTGATGTACGCTGTGGAAGGGAAGACAAATTCAACTACACGAAAGATGGTATTGTGTGTAGCGATAATTTTTGTGCCTTATAACATTTGCAGTCGTCATCTGAGAAGCAAAGAGTAACCGGAATTTTAATTCACAATTAAATTTTCGCGTGCTCGAATGCTATCTGTAGAATTACAACGGCCAGTGGATTGTAAAATTCTAGATCAAAAACATAAATTAGGCAAGTATGATTAAAATTTATAGCAAGACACGCCCGCAATTAGCTTTATATAATTATGAAAATACAAAATTTTTAAGCATTTTTAGTTTTTCCCAGTAGCCCTGTTGCACATTCAAACAAATACGCAGACTAATGCTACGGCTTAACTTGCTAAAATGAGCTTCTTCTTGAAACATGAGGGGTAAATAGCAAGGTAATTAAATGACTGGAACAAAGTTCAGAAGTAGTTTGAACAGCGTGATGCACCTATTATTCAATATAAGTCAAATATATTATGTGATGTTGAGGATTGTGCCATATATTTCGACCTACACATTCATGTGCCATATTTTACAACCTGCACATGTATGTGCCACGTTTAACGACCTTCACATGAATGTACCATGTTTTACGACTTACACATGAGTGTGCCATGTTTTACGACCTACACATGTATGTGCCACGTTTAACGACCTTCACATGAATGTACCATGTTTTACGACCTACACATATACAGTATACCAGCAAAGCCGGTCCCAAAACAACTGTAGCTCAACGGACACACTCACCGCCCACCGGGAACAGACAACTCTTTTTTTACGAGGAAAGGTAGACAAAGGAAGAAGAAACGGCGTTGCGTGCCTTTTTACTCAAATTTTCTTCAATGTAACTAAATCAACGCATTTTTTATAATGAAAAATTAGGTTCTCCGTTTCAAGATCTCTATTATTCAGCTAACTGTAGTTTCATAGTTCACGTTATTGATGCTTCGTCGCTAAAATTAAATAGAGAATTTTCTACAAAGCGGCAGAGGCAATGAAAAAACTGTTTAACCACTCTTTTTTTCATTGCATCTGCCGCTTTGGAGAGAATTCTCCATTTAATTTTAGCTGCGAAACATCAACAACGGGAATTATGATACTGCAGTTAGCTGAATAATAAAGATTTTTCACTCATGTCCCATTTAGATTAACATCAAAGAATTTAGAATGTGAGGTTAATTTTCATAAAGTAATGATGTACATGAATTTATTCCGAAACAGATTCTCATCGATGAACTGCTAATAAATTTGAGGTAAAGAAACTTTTGCCAGTTTCTCAAATGGAAGCTGTTCATTCATAAAACTTTAATTTCCTTATCAAAAGCTCGTCTGTAGATTCAAATTTCGCTGACATACGCAATGCAAAGGTTCCTCAACTTCCAGCATATTTGAATGTACAACCAACTTGGATCTTTAGTGCACGGATTCGCAATGCTGAGTAGCCGAGGGTGCTCTGCTTGAAAGTTATATTGAAAGCATTTGCATAGCTCCTCTTTGATGAGTTTTTCTTAGGGACTTTTGGGACACAAGTGACTCGTGGTGCGCAGTAACACTCAAGCTTTCAAAGACCAAATCAGATTATGAGTTCTTCAGTTTATTTGAAGTAAAAAATTCAAATATGATGAGTAGGATTGACAGCGTGGAGTTTCAGCAGAAAATGGCTCATGGCGGAATACGCTGAAGTGAAAGCCCTCCCCTCACTCGCGCTTGTGCCACAGAAGAAAGTGAAACAGAACACGCCTGTAAATTTATCAGTGAACAGGAGTTGCGGTAAAGTTCATTGAGTATGTATTAAGAACACGCGTGTTCATGAACGGAATGAAGAGGTTTAACATTATAATAAATAACGACACAAAGTGTTTGGAGAGATTACAATAAGATGCTTTAAAGACCTTTAGTGCAACGTTTAGCACTGCAATAACTTCAACGGAGCACAGGCCTCAAGTGTAACGTTGAGTAGTGCGAGTATTTCAAAGTTGAACTCGATTGAGCTAGATACTCTGACTCATGCTTATGGGTTCGCTTTGCGCAGTTGCAAATTTAATCTTTAGGTATTCCTAAAATAAATTCTGCTTATTGTTTTTGCAATGGATGTCATGCGCTGTTCGTGCCAAATGTTTTCTTCTTGATTTAATTGCTCAGTTATGCACGCACTTAGCACTACAGGTTCATTTCTGCTTCAACAAGACAAATTCTTTACTTTTACTCATCCCATTTTCACTCTCGAGAATGTATCAAAATGAAAGAAAACACACTATACTTTTTCAAACCTTTTATGACACAGGAAATTTTGCACACTCACGAGGTTGTGTAAGCAAGTTTTATTGCAAATATGTCTCTACAAGTAAAAAAAGCTGCTGTATTTCTGTCAGAAATTAATAGATGCTCTGAGACAAAATTCTTGTTTTGCTAGTCGTTGCGTGTGCAACTTTTGTGCCGCTATTTTACAACTGAATAGAATGTTAGAGCTTCTGAATACGATATGCGTCTGCATGGGGAGTCTGAAAACACATTTTTAGGGTTAGGAAAATGCACGCCTTTGAGTAAATAGAATATCATTATAAAAACCATCTTTCTATAAACTACATCTGACAATAATTGAATTTGAATAGAAAGCGAAGGTTGTACATCGAGTCTGAAAAATTTTGAAATATTTAATTGTGACGACCACTTGACGGTGCAATTTGCGTTAGAAAATATGAGAATAAAACAAAGCCGTATAAACACGGACAGACCGATCGCATCAGATCTTACGCACATTCAGGCACCACGAACCGCTCTCCCCACCGAGATCTGTCATTTCCATGACAAAGAAACTTCATCTGCATTCTTGTTACACTCCCCCGATGTCGAGTGACAGTAATAATTTACATAAATCTTCGCTGTTCGAATTAGAAAAGAGCCTGGAAATGTTACGTGGAGAGTGAGCACGCGAAATAGACTATGTTCCGACTTGTGGGTTCCTAAAGAGACCCTTGGGAGGTGGTAGCTCGGTGGCTGATGCCGAGATTAATGCTTAAGAAGAGCGTGTGCTGTGGAAGAGTTTGAAAGTATTTATTAAATTTTCTCAAGTGTGAACTCCCGCGAACTTTAGACACACTCGTCATGTGCTGAAAACGAGGCAAATTTCCTTCTCAAGGCTTCCAAGTTCAAAAATGCTCATAGAACTCAGGGAATTATTTTTATCAGTAACTGAGTTTCCCGATTTAGGAAGTGCCTTAATATATAAAATAAAATACGTATTGTTAGCGCATTTCATTTTTATGTGTTTTCAATAAATTTCCTCAAAAAAGCTAATGAAGTAAAATTTGAAGGGAAATTATGGTGGAATATTTCTATTCTATACACTACTACTTTTATATACATACGCGCATATACTGTACATGGGATCTTATGAGACTCTTAAATTAGTGTTTGAAGAAAAAAAGGGCATGAAATAACCTCTACGAGTCCCAAGAGCAACCATCCACGTGTTTGCGGTCTGTCGGAGGAGTGCTGGACGCAACCAAACGAAGATAGAAGTCCCAAATTCTCAGTTTGTGCACAGCTTTTTGCAAACATGGACCAACTAGTGAGACTATTTTACACACAGTTTATGGAGCGCACTCGGGTCTTTAAAAGGTCGGAGGAGCTCCGCAGTGAGCTAAAGAGTCGCCATCACTCTGTCGGCTGAGCTTGCAATGAATGCTTATATGAGAACCTGGATCCTTCAAATCGGGAAGCTACGTTTTGGTCTTCCTAAGAGCAAAGTGTGGAAAAACGAACACAAAGTACCGTGATTTATAGTTTGATGGCACACGGTAATGAAGAGCCACCATTTCATTCATCCGTAAATGTTCCACTTATCCTGGAGCTGTTGCAGCGCCAGCAGTTCTACGAAGAGCCAAGAACGCCCTCAAAATTTGGCTGTTTTTATTCATATGCACTTTTTTGTCAGCAGCAGGTCTTGACGAGATCAGTTCGTCAGAAGCCTTTTTGGCGCGCCTAATCCGATCGTTGTTGGCCGCTGCAAGCTCTTAGATGCCTGCCGCCTACAAAATGAGGCAATTCACTTAGCTAAACTTCTCGCCTCTTGAAGTTCTTCAAAAACTTTACATCAGAAAATTTGTTGAGGCGTTTCCTCGTGATGAGCGTCTGGATACAACGACCCAAGCACAGACTCAGCAAACATACGGCGACTGCGAAACCTCTGCATAACGAGAACAAATGCGCCCCAAAACATAGACTTTACGTTGCTATAGCTAGTCATTTCGTGCATATTGAGCCTTCTTCCTTATGGAACCGCCGATTCTAAAGAAATGGTAGAAGGGCTATCAAATAAAATACACTTGCTTGCTAAACTACTTTCTATGCTCAAAACTTTCCGATGAGAACATACAAAGGATTTCTTACACAAAAGAGAACTCATAAGAATAGCATGCATTGCATAATCTGGCACCTGGGAAATTATTGCAAAAATTGATGGACTTTTATTGTCACAAACCGCACAGGAAATGGGGTCTGGACAGCACCATACGGCAAGGTGCCTGATTGTGCGAGGGCGCTCGCAAACTGTGATCGTTCCGTAGATGGAATCACTACTGCTGCAGCACCGCCACAGCGCGGAAATTTGCTCCAAGTGGTAATTTGGATCGGAGAGAGCGACCAGCATTCGGGCTTGCAGAATGTGGAGCTCTGCATGAACTACAAATGCGTACGTACGGCAAAGCACTCGTATTTGCTGAGAACGCAGTAGTACAGGAACTAGTACTGTACAGTGCTGAACTCGTGCTGGAGAGTACGCTGTAGCACAAGAACTGGTATTGTGCAGACCAGAACTCGTGTTGGCAAAGTACGTTGCAGTACAAGAGCTAGTATTGTGCAGACCAGAACTCGTGTTGGCAAAGTACGTTGCAGTACAAGAACTAGTATTGTGCAGACCAGAACTCGTGTTGTCAGAGTACGTTGCAGTACAAGAACTAGTATTGTGCAGACCAGAACTCGTGTCGGCAAATTCAAGTTGCCTACGGCGCAGAGATCGAGTGTGCCTTCATCCTTGCTGTACTTAAACGAAGGCACGCCCAACACACTGATGCCAACGTTATGCTGCTGCTTTCTGTACTTCAGTTTATCTCATATTGAATATATATGTAAAATACTTCTTCAGTGTTTGCGAAGCGCTGCTGTGTTTTTTTTCATATGTTGTAATGAAAAGCTCCCATATATGATGTCATATCCGAGCATTTACAAGCTCGTATGTACAAACCGTTCTACATTTCTCTGTTTCAGATGCCATTTCACGCTAACGTCCTGAAAAACTGTTTCTTTGTTGTTTATTACCAAACAAAGCCATTTCATGCTGTCACACACAAAAAGTTCAGGCTGTTACTTCACTTTACAGAAATGGTCGATATTCCTTACTAACGTTGAAAGAAACACCAACATAGTTACACTCTCTTCTCATCTTTTTTGTCCACTGATTTAATTACGATCAGTGCACTCTTTGACTCGTATCTGTTCCACGCACTATAAAAGGCACATCCAATAAAAAGCTCGTATATTTGATCTACCATCGAATTTTCGCCCCGTGTGGGTTTTTTGAAGCTCACTGCCGAGCGTCAGTGACAACCTGATGTCAGTGACAACCTGATGTCATGACCAGTTCAATAGCGATGGCTGTATAAACGACAATGTGATTGAAAACCTTAATAGTTAATCGCAAATTTGCGCTCATGGATTGAAGCATCAGCTTTACTCGGACGCTCGCAGTCCGTAGAGTGACGACGTTCTTTCGAAAATAAATTAAGAATTTGAGCAGTGAACTTTAAGCGATGTTAAAGTTAAAGCAGAAGCGATGTTAACAAATGAAGTTAAGCTGAAGAAAGTAGAGCTTATGTTCTATAATTTCCAACGCTGCTGGGTATTAAAATCATTTAAAAAGCTGGCTGCATAATAGTGTTTCGCCTCTCAGAGGTATTTTTAAATTTTCATCCACTTCTATTTTACGTTTTCATTAATATTCAGAGGAAGCTTGCGTTTTAAGAGTGAGTGTGAAAATTAACACTTAATTTTTAGATAATGTGTCAAATAATTTTACTATTTAACGCCCATTATCTTGTCTCTCTCAGAGTGTGTGGAAATTGAAGCGCAATACACCGACTGGACAACCCACTCTTACCAGGATGGGTTCAATTTCCAGCACCAGCAGCAGTGACTTGTCTATTGAGCTTCAAGTAGTCTTACTGAGGTAGTCTGGCGCACATTTTTACATTAGACGCTTCCCCTTCCTCAACTGAATTACACCTCTATCAAAACGTTACCTCCTTTTCGACAAAAAACTTTCTGAATTATTATGACTCGTTGAGTGAAACTATCACAAACACGCAGTTCAGGTAGTTTAAACTAATAGCCACTCGATCCATTAACAGTGCACAATTCTTTTTTTAAAAGGTTAGTCATCATACAAAGATTTCCCACGTTCTCTCAGTGGTTCTTGCAACTAAAATTAAGGATTTCAATTTTGTGCGTGATCGTGTGTTCACTTTAAATTTAACGTTACAGATGTAAAGCAAAATAGAAGTGGCAGCACAGAAGTTTGTTAGCAAATATAACAGTCATGTAAAGAGTAGTAGTCTGATTCACAGCAAACCAAAACGGCAGTTGAATAAAAAACGAAGCCAACATCAAACGCCCCGGTAGAGTAACACCTCTTTAAGGACTGGAACACTGAAATACAAACATCTCTAGACCACATGGAGCTCAGAATGGTAGTCGAGCGCACATCAGGAATAAAGTATTGGTGTCAGTGGGATCATTGTTCAGCAGTCAGGTTCTAAGGACAGCAGCACCTGCTCGACATCAGTGAGTGCAGATAGCGCAATGTGCAATCGTTTACCTGATGGGCCCGGGATTTGCCGCTGCTTCTGCTGTAACGAGCAGGTCGTCCCCTTCGTGTACGTCCACGAGCTCGCTGGGAGACTCCCTCCACACTGGGCCGTCTAGGAAAGAAATAACACTCGAATCACATGAGGTCAGCGACTATACATACTTCATATGCCTCCAGAAAAACTCGACTGGCAAGTATCATGAGAACTACTGAGGAGTTGGTGAATCACGAAGATCTAGATGATGTATGGCTGTAAAATGAATTACATGTATAGTCAAAATACCTCAATATGACTGTAAAGTATGCGAAATAAAAAAATTGAGGATAGAGGGCAAAACATCCTAAATACCTACGTACTGTATATAGTGCATACATCATCGCAGGGATCTTCAATTTTTTATGGCCCAAAATAAGCATTTATTTTTGAGCATTGGAGACGTTGGGAATGTTAGTTAAATAGGCAATAAGAAATTAATCTTGATGCCATTAACCAGGTGAGTGAATTTTAGCAAAGAAAGAATTTGGTCACATTAATTCTTTTCAATCCATAAAAATGGTTGAAATTTTGTTATTATTTTCCATTGAAAACTTGCTCATTAAAACGGAAGTAAATCTTACATCAACTCACTTTATGGTGCCCGCGAAAAAGATCTATGCTAGACACGAATATGTCTTTTAGAGTTTGTACTTCATATAACTCTACAAGGAGAAGAATATAGCGGCAAACGGTTACAGACAATGTTGCACTTAGTTGCCCTTTCGTACAACGGTTTTGCATTAATGTATTACAGTGTATAACATTGTAAAAGTATCGTCGTTTCATATAATAGTAAATAAGCGATGATTTTTTTGCTATATGTGTAATAATATTAATACTTCAGTTTTTCAACCTTATAATGTAGAATGAACCGGTGAAAATTTAGAAAAAAATAGAAATTATGCTTTGAAGCTGTGATCGATCATTTTATGCAGTTGCTAGAAACAATGTACAATGAATAATATGCTGCTTATTTCACACTAAGGTATAATTAAGCAAGATTTTGATAATTATATACATTAAAGGCTAAGTTAGAATGTACATTTCTACTGTCTGGCGATGATTGTCATTTATTCGATTAATTTTACGTTGTAGCAGAAAATATTGATCCTTACATTTAAATACTAACGGTAAAAATAAATTCAGGGATTTTAAGCAAGTAATTTGAACTAAAATCTATATCCCAATTAAAATCAAAAGCGAAGCGTCTGCGAACGACTCAAGAGCTTCGAACAAAAACCTGCGCGCCGTAAAACTGAGTTTTGTTTCTGGCAGAGATGGATTTCACAAAGCCTTCACATGAGAGATTCGTTTATCTTTCCTACAGACGGTGAAGCGAAGAAAACTGAATGCTGTTCCCGTGTAGGCGAATTAACGGAACAGAAAGCTTCGCTGTCAACTACACTCTGCAAGCGCTAACGTGTGTTCGCTTAAAGCCGACTTGCGAATACTGGAAAGCTTTTATTTGATTTGCCATGAAAATTAATGTGGCTTCTAAAGGAACGCGAAGTCTGAGTTTATCCGTCCTAAAAACTTTAGGCCATTTGTCAGCTGCCACTTTTTCCCCAAACTTTGTTGCCTTATTTCTGCAAATTATTTCGGAGCTTTTTATGCAGGTGGGAAAGGCTGATTGCAGTGCTAGCTGTTTGGTTTGCAGTAATTTGATCATAAAAACTGCGAAAATGAATTACTTTCCAAAATTCAAACAGATTGGAAAATCGTGCAATTCTATCAATAATTGTTTGATCATACGAGCATTTTTGAATTAATGTTTTAAGACTCGGCACTTCGTCATGCGGTACATTTTACAGCACAGTTATTAAAATTCTTGAATAACCAGAATACAGATCGCACAGGAATTTGTTTAGTTTAGCAGCAAAGCAAACATTAAAATCCACTTTGACGTCACATGTGTGAGTTGCACAAACATACTCAAATGAAACACTCTGCACGATACACTGGAACTTCTCTTTCTCTCTCAAAAAAAAAAGAAATTAAATGAACACGAGCTGTCGTTGATGAAACACAGCTCGACTGCGGCAGTTGCAACTTTTTTTTACTTTTTTAGCCACAGATTTCATCGTCCTCAAAGCCACATATCTATTTATCTATCTTCTATATTTTATTAAATTTTCCAAGAACTAGTCACAAAACTCGAAGCACAAATTGCAAGTACCAATTCATGTTGTATTGTCGGAAAATGAAATAGAAACGAATTCTTCATTTACATTTCTTACTTTACCCCGAAAAGACATGAGAATTTTCGAGAAATAGTTATCTCTCAGCTCCCGCGTTTGATAACGTCTTTCTTTCGTGAAAGCTGGGAAGATATTTGGAGAGCTTCCAAGCAGAGGCGTCTAGATACCCGAAGGCCTGAACAAAATGTTCTTACAACTGTTGAAAAGATAAGCCGCGTGCCACCTACAATGCCTCGATAACCATCAGCGAGTATTCTGCCCAATCCTTTCCTTTTCCCTAGAGGCCCTGTGAAAAACCAAGGTGAGCAGACTGAAAAAGTTTCTGAATTTTCGCAGCAACTTGCACTCAAACTGCATAAAAAGACCAATGTTCATTCTCTGACTTCCTTCACATTCTCGGGACGCTTTCGATGAGTTTTATTCCTTTGTTGAGCTAGCTTCCATTGTTTGCATATTTGAGCGGAAACGCGTACTAAATTCATTCGAAGCCAGACGGGCACGCGCTCGCACCCTTTTCAATTTAGCGGCCAGAGTTTCTGTTCCCGTGAGGATGAGGCTCGGACTTGAGCCCGAGAGGGCGCTGGGGATCTCGTAGGCTCTCTCGACAGCCCCAGATTGTGATGAAGTGCTGCGGTTTGTGGACCTTCCCCAAGCTTTCGAGTCTGGTCACGCTGCGCTTTAAACGAGCCCCACTTCCCCTTGAAACTCAGCGATATTTTAAAGCGCTAGAATTTCCAACACATAAAATGGATGTGAGATAAAGAAGCGGCAGTTTTTTCTCCCGCTTTGGGTGCCATGCTGAAACTCCCACAAAAATGAACAAAAATCCTGAGATCTTGTTTGAAACAAAATTTCGCTCGTTTGATCCTCGATGTAAATAAAGCATGAGAATATGTGTGTTTTCGAATTTGTGCGCAGCGAAGAGAATCGCTATCTAATTTTAACTTAAGAAAGTTCAGTGTTGGATATGATTCAGTGTAAAATAAGTAGAAGTTTCTACGCAACTGCCAAGTGACCAAGCCATTTGGCTTTGTAGCTTGATTGAAGCCCTAGGAGATGGATTAAATTTTAATAGTATCCATATTCATCCCTGAAATTAAACAATTTGTTCATTCAAAAACTTAGCGAAATGAGAAACAGAAAAATCCTTTTCGATTTTCAATGAAGCACTCGTTTTCATTAAAAATAATCAAATGCCACCTAACGATTTTATCAATCATTGCCAACCGAGTTGTAAAGTTCTATTTCTTTTTAAGTTGTGTTCAAGTGGCAAGTAATTATAATATTCTGAAACAGTGGATGGAAAGGCTATTAAAGTTATTGTACTCTTCCACTCTGAAAAAATATTTAATTTCAATTTCATTTCGGTGACTCAAAATAGGATGTTAAGCAGAACTTCATTAATCAAACCTCATTTTGTCGTGCATGAATTGAGGGCAAAATTAACTACCAACGTTTCTCCAACTAGAAAACGGCGTACCAGCCTGCTCCAAAGATTATTTTGTTGAGTTTCTCAACGTTATCACTTACGAAAATCCTACGACAGGTAAAAACAGATTTGTATTTACTTAGCCTCAACACACAGCGTAACAAACGAACTTATTAATTAATTTTTCTCATTGAACAGTACAAAATTTTATATATTAAATACTATAGGGAAAGTTCATGGTTAGAAGTTGTGCTCTCACGGCGGACTCTGGTGGTGATGTTGACGAGTACGGGCGGAGTGACGCCATTGTCTGCCACGCAGGAGAACACTTGACCGTTGTCGGCGGCCTGGGCCTTGAGACTCACTTGTGACCTGGGCAGGAGGGATGTTACAGCCATTAAGCTTTGTTCTACGAGCTAAAATTGACTTGTAGGGAAAGCGGTGTGTCACTATTGAGTTGTAGACACAAGATATGTACATATTGACCATCACATTTAGTTCTAATAGTTAAAATTGCTTCTCAGTCAAAGCGGTGCGTCACCATTAAGTTGTAGGCACAAGATATGTAATTATGGACCACCATGTTTAGTTCTAATAGTTAAAATTGCCTTTTAGGCAAAGCGGTGTGTCACCATTGAGTTGTAGACACAAGATATGTAATTATGGACCACCATGTTTAGTTCTAATAATTAAAATTGCCTTTTAGGCAAAGCGGTGCGTCACCATTAAGTTGTAGACACAAGATATGTACTCATGGACCATCTTGTCACTCCTACGTAAATATTGCTTAACTTCATTTCGACGTATGGCGATACGCAATGCGCACAACTATACTTATACGCAACAGAAGAGCGCAGGAGACCGAGAATAGTCCTTGTGCAGAAAAAAAGATTGTTACTTTGCAAACCTGTATGACGCGTAAACTTACTCTAGGAAAATGCCAAGAGAATACAGACTTTAGTTCACGGGCTTATTTTTTTCACATGAAATAGAGTTTAAAGAAACTGATGTCACAAAGCATTCTCGTAATTGTGAGAATACGAAACAGGTGATCGTACGATCGGCAAAATACTTCCGAGTTCTGATGAATAGTCTAAGCCAATAAAAATATAATTTGACTTTTTGCTATTCATAATAGTCATAAAGAAAATATTTTAAGTATTATCGTGGCTCTTGCATTACCCTCTCTTCTGCCACTAGTAACAAGATTCGAAAATTTATTCCTATGCATGGAGCTTCATAAATCTTTGAAAATTCTGAGTCGACATAGAATATTAAACGTAATTGGGAAACGGGGTAAAAATTGATGATTCAAACATTCTTCTCACATTTTTAGTTGTAATAACTTCAAAGTCAGTTATATCCGAAAACCCTCCTGCTCTTGCTCACCTATTCAACTTTTCCACACTAATCTGCTTCCCCCTCACTAAGCTCTTTAGTTCCTATTTCTTTCGACCTGCAGACTGCAATTCTGCAGAGTATACTCCTCGAGTCTGGCTCAGCAATATGAAGAAATATTTTCGGGAGATTTTACCCTGTTTTCTGCTCTTTGTTTTGCTTTCGGCTCGAGCTAGACCATATTACTAAACTTAGCAAGGCATTGTACCCTGTAAATGACGTTCATCCGCAAATATTGACGCACACAATACAGCCGTCATCGCTACTCGTGACATTCGCTCCAAGGTCACAAATCATGAAGCATAGAATCGCAATTTCACCGCTTCTTATTCATAGGAATGCCATTCATTTAACCTCCCTGAAATATTTTCTGCACTAATTCATCATCGTGTCGTTATCTCAAGTGCTGCGGGGGCGCCTCTCGTAAACAGCCATTGTCTGTCATGAAATTCGTCATCTTCCATCTTCAAGAACGATGGCTCAAACGCTCTCAGAGGCTCCTTTTAAAATTTGTCTGTCGTTCGTGCAGCTAATGACTGTCCAATTAAAATCAGGAGAGTTAAAATCCTGTGAACGATTGATGGTAATTGGATGCATGTTAAATTTGATGATGTAATCGCTCTCCATTTTAAACCACAAAGAACGGTCGACTATTTTATAATGTAAAAATTATTTGCTCCTTGCTAGGCTTAAGAGCATGACCTAATGTAATTTTTTGCAAAATCAGAAATTAACAGATTTCAAATCGAAAAATTATGCGAACAAATTTTAAGACGATTTCTTTCCTCATGTACCTCGTGGCTGATGACCAGGAAATACAATATTTGTGCGGACAATATTTATTAGTTACTCGTGTTTTACACGTATTGAATTGCCCTTATTTTTGAGCAATCAAAGGCCCTAAAAAAGCTGCTATGCGTGACATGACGAAGTCGGCCATCAGCGGCTCATCTGGGTACAGAGCAGCGCTCTTGTGAGAACGAAGTCATAAATTTTATTTTTTTGCGACTGCGCTCTTGGCGCATGAAAGCTTGACGTTGAGAATTGTTTCTCATTGAGCATATCAGCGCAATATCTCCCTCACATGATTCCACGCCACATGGGTTTCACCTCTCATGGAAGTGTGGATTTTCAAATCATTTTCCAAGCAATTGTTGTAATCTGATGTTCTCACTAATGCGCACTATATTCCTTAATGTTAACGTTGAATCATAAAATACAGGGTGTAAAAGAAAATGAGGTGAGCGATTTGAAACTTCATAAAGTCGTTCATTAAGCATACATAATGAAAAAGTAATCTATTAGAGGTCATGAAACTTATGTATAACACCTGACCAGTAACCATTTATCTTCTGTGTAACCATTTATCTTCTATTTTCAAAACTACCTTCCCACGACGTCGGAAAGCTGCGCACCTACTGATTATGGAGGAGTCTGAAATGTTTACTTACTCTTCCTTAATTGCAGCTTTGAAGGACTCAATATTAGGGTGAGAGGTTCTATTGATTACCAGCTCCAATTTGTCTTAAATGGCGTAATCCAGTGCGTTCAAGACCAGGCTAGACGAATTCCAGAAGTCAAATGTCCCAAAATTGGCAAAATGAGTTCGTGAAATTTCTGCTTTTTCCTAGCTGAGTGTCCCGACCTGGGTCCATACATACATAGTTTCCCTATGGATATTTGATTTTCAAGAGATGCACGACTTGATACGTCAGAACCTTATTCTGTACGTCAACAACTATATCCCCTCCAACACAGAAAAAATATGGGCCATCTTTTTGCCTTCGAAAGAGACAACTGTGTAGACCTATTACTTGTGCTGGATGTTTAATCTGTTTAGTACTGTTGGCATCACCTGTTAGCTAAGAAACTGTCATTGCGGCGGCTCAATGCGACGTCCACCATGAATATTTTCTCATCTGAGAATACCTTCACACTGACTTCATGAGTCTAGAAGTATTTCAGAACTTTCTCACACTGTTTACGTCTCCTAGTCTTCATGAATTTTATTAGAAGGGGCTTGCCGTTCAAATGAAAGAATGAAAACCCACGTACTAGATGGGTATTCTCGAACCACTACAAGGTTACCTTTCCCTACCAATTTTGGATACTGCCAGGTTTCATGTCACTACTATGCCATTTTTGGACACTGCTAGGTTTCCCATCAATACCAGGTTAGCTTTGAGCTCTAGAACAGGTTTCCATTGGATTTCTATTGCATTCTTGATCCCGCGAGCAGTCTGCAATGAGACCTCCACCGTCCTATGGATGGTTTTTGAGCCAACCTTAGCACGAAACAAGTCTGAAGCGTTTGCCTGGCTGCTGTTTGGGTACTCTTATAAAACAAATATTTGTAAAACTGGTCAAAATCGATGATCTAGACCAGGGGTTCCCAACTTTTTTTCGCCCGGCACCCGTAGAGAAATTTCATTCGAACCTCTCACCCCCAAAAATAAAAATGCCAACAAATAGCCAATGTCCTATTATTTACCTGGACTTTTCTCGTACTCCCTGGAATATCGTCTCGCACTCCCAGGGGGTGCGAGCACCCCAGGTTTGAAGCCCTTAGTCTAGACGTAATCATTTGGCATTTTGTTTTCGCTCAAGTTGATACGGTGATTTTCAGTAACATTCGAGTTTTAAAATGTTCATAGGTTTCCTTCCCCACCCTGTATACTAACAAAACTACTGTTCGATGGAAAATTCACCCAGACCTCAATTGAAATATGCTCAAAAATTCATAAACGCAAATTTAGATTGAGTCTAATTTTTTCCAGCCGAGGAATCCGACAGAAGGTATGGTGAATATTTCTCATTTCTATATTGGTTTACAGATAAGAAGCGTAGTCACTTATAAGATACAGAGTTGTTTCTACATCAATTTCTCAAACAAATTTATCTCACTATACATAGTGTAGAGAAAGTTATGCTTTTTCGTTTTAGTATTTGGTTACGATGAAACTTACGGGAACTGTGAACATCCAACGTTGCTAACCCTGTGTTTTTTTTTATAATATGTTTAGAAAAAGTACACCTAAGTAATCGTACATTCTATCTATGAAACCAAATTCTTGAAATTATACTTTCTGCTCTTTAGCACCGTGGATGAAACTCTAGATGTTTTTAAATTTTTAAAACACGCTACAGTTGCAGTAAAATACAGTATATTTCTAGCTTCCATGTCACTTGGTGCCCACACTTCAATCGCTATGTTATTCCTACCAGGCAAGAAGAATTCTTGACTTACCCCGTAATTTTGCCCCCGTGCTCGCCACTGGATATGCGCTGCTTAGCGCCGGTGAGAAGCCTGCCGCCCCGGGCCCGCCACGTTATGTTGGCTGCTGGGTTGCTCGACGACGTCTCGCAGATGAGCGTTGTCTCTTGACCCTCATCCACTTCTATAGGCTCCGCCACTCCGCTGATGCGTGATGGACTGACTGCAGCACAAGAATAACGTTAAACAATTTAAATAATTTATTTACCACAAGTGATACAGCAGTAAATTGTTTCCTAAGTTTAGAAATGTTCATGTCATCGCCTTCACCGCTGAAATTGGCTTGCTGCTTGAATGCACAGTTATTGCTGCTAGCATGCGACAGACCTAAGCCATGTTACAAATAGTATTACAATCCAAGACTCGGAAAATAGAAAACTTCCTGGCATTCTGGTATTGAGATAAAAAATAATTCCAAGATGAACATCTTGAACACGTACAGGATTTGATCACAGCACAAAACAGCTGCTAGTTTCATTCTGTCATTGATTGTGCACTGGAGGACTGATGCGAAACTGTAACAGAAATCGTGACGTTGAGCATGGCATTTTGCAAAAATGATTCTTCGATAGGAATGGCGGAAAACAAGAGGGTCTGCGGGTTATTTAGTTTCTATGGAATGGGACTCATTTTCATTCAGATAGTTTTCGAACGTTGCTTCGTAAATTAAAACTAAAACAATAATAATTCAACGAGCTTAAGAACCAGGTATTCGAATCACATATTTGTTCATGAACTCCTTTCTATACGGAACCGTAATTTAGAAACAAGACGGTAAAATGCAGGAAACTTCTAGCTCTCATAGCTTCATTTTGTCCAACATCAACGTCTGGTCGGAGTTGAAGATGCTGCGAGCCTTAGCGGGAAGATTTTATTCGATTCTATCGAAAAATAAAATTCCACTTCTCGCATCCGATTTTGAAATGGTAAGCAGAGCTTCGCTCTCCTGTTTTCAATTCACAAGCTCCTTGGAAACTGCGTATCACAATCGAGCGAGACGTATTTCCGATGCCAGTTTTTGACATGCACTCACAATATCCCAGACGGCAGTGATTCAAGCATTTAAGATGGAAACGAATGATGTATATATACTTTAGTTCACGAATGAGGCTTATACAATGTTCTTTTTTTTTTGATAGTTCCTAAAGAGCATTTTCACTGAAGAAACACTTATGCTTGAGTTCAGAGGGTAGATGTGTATAATAGCGAACCAGGTTAATCGCATCTTATTGGAGTAATAAACAAAACAAGAGGCCGAACAAAAAAACAACAATGAATATCCACATTAAGAGTTAGAGTTACAGGAAAGAAAAGGTGAAACCTAAAACTCAATGATAATAAAGGATGCGACAAGTTTTTGGTGAGGAAGAAGTAAATAAAAATTGGAGTCACTCTGCTTTTTGAAAATTATAAATTGGAATGTTTCCATTTTTGCTATGATTATACTGTTCTGGAAAATGTGGTAAAATTAGATACTGATTAAAATCGTTTTCATGAACATTGCATGAGAAGAACTACGTAAACAGATTATTATATTACCTATTTTACAAATGGTCAATTTTCTGGATGCGGGAGGATTATGCTGGCTTTTCAAACGAAATAATAATTTTCATTTTCTAAGCGGATCGCAGGTGTGCAAAACGGAACTTGACTTGTGACAGAATGCCTCTCAGTTCGAAGACAAAAATAACTTGGACGGACTTTGATAGAAGCAGAAAGGAAATCGCTGTTAGCATTCAAATGTACGATTGGCGCCGCAGCAGACGCGGGAAGGAAATGCTTGCCTGGGTGAGCACTCCAAATAAAGACATCGCCGGGATTGCGCGGAAATATCCTACTAAAATTCCCTCCCAAACTTCGAGAAAAACACTAACTAGACAACTTGAGCAGAACTTTTCATTGTCCGAAACATTTAATTAGTAGGACTGACTTCGACCATAAAAGTAGAAGAGGTTCCCGGCAAAATGCAACGAGGGGCCTGCGGACTGTGAAGTCTGGCGTCCTGGCTATTTATTTTGCGGGGCAAAAACTCCAAATTGAGGCCCAAAAGTTCAGTTCTAGCGCGTCTTCAAAGATCCCAACAAAATTAAAGTTTCATCCCTTCAATAGAAGCCTTCACTTTTAGGACTGATTGATTCAGGAGCAGGAATTACATTAAAGGCTCAGAAAAATCACCCTTACGTTTCTAGAAAACGCAAGTTTAGATATTCTCTTAAAGTTCTAGCGTATGAGCAAGAAAAATGTTTTCGTAAAATTTTAAATTCTTTTGAAAAGGAGCTAACTAATTACATCTCAAACTGCGATATTACTCGAAATTAATCCTCTTTCATCTCCAAAGATTCTGGTTCACTCGGTAAAAGGATCAGTTAAGTCGTTAATGAGTCCATCTTATGTCCAAGGAAATGTCCGACCGAAAAATCTTTCATCTTTTACTGTAATATAAAAAGACAATAATTCCACCTTTCGTATGCTGCATTACTTGAACATAACACTGTTGGTTCACTGTGCGCTCATCGAAGTCAAGAAGATAGCATAAAAACTGCAAACAGCTCAAACTCGTCCGATCTTGCCTACTTTGCCGGAAGATGTTATTGGTGAAGGCCAGGCGATCATCGTCCGCTAGGAGATTGATCTGAGAATTTACGCCAGAGCCCCGGGAGCTGAGGTTTACCATCAGACCCACGGCACAACTAACTCAATTGTGTCTCAATTTTCCAGATTCCGTCCCGAGAAGATTTTCTACGATTTCGCCTTGCTTAGGAATGCATGAGTTCTTGAATGCATCACCTTCACCAACGAAGTTGAAACTTGAACTGAAACCCTTTGTGTCTTCGTTTGCTGGGCTCCCAGTCGTTCTTTTCGGATCCGGAGGATGCAAGCGCAAAGACTTAGAAATAGCACCATTGTCTGCTCGCGACGGGTGCGTTTCTCAGCCCTGACTCCCAACGTCTGCGGGGTATGAGATGCAAAAAAATTCGCCTTTTTCTGGGAGATGGAAATCATTTTGTCATTTGAAACGGCAGATGAGACTGAAATTTCATGGAGTTTCATTTAAGCACGAAAAGTAAAATAAAACCAATTTTGCTATTTTCATTTAAAACTTTGCGAGAGATTAGCCTCGCGTAGCACCTCGATAAAATTTAAATTACTTTTAAGATGGTTATTTATTTTCACAGCAAATTTAAGGGCATAACTTTCCGAGTGAGAATGATAAAGCAAAACCAGTGCTTATGTGCAGACGTCGGGAGCGAGGTCTTGAAGCTTGTGATAAGTACTCGAGCTCTAAATTACAAATGAATAATTTTTAAGCTAATTATCCGTATGTAACAAGCTCCTAATCGAGGAATTCCCTCACTAAAGTTTGAATTGAAGAATTTCAGGCCCCTACTTCCTAACTTGCGGTATGCTTAGTGTGTGTGTATGTATATATATGTGTAGGTGTATGAGTGTGTTGTGTATGTATGGTTGTGAACGGCTGTATGTACTGTGTATATTACCTATACGCTTGTGTGTGGTACTTTAATCGTTAGATAATGATTTTAAATTTTTTTTTGCGGTTTTGCTTGTTATTTCTATTCAGACCTTATTCGTCTTATTCATGACTGGTAAATTACTTTTATTTTTTCCAGCACTGATGATGGAATGATTTTCATTTCGAAACGTTTGCTATAATAAATGTTCTCTAAAACATTGGTGCTTCTATTTATTCTGAGAATAAGATTCCCTAAGAATCGCCCTATAAGTACTACTAAAGTTTGTAATGCACAACACTTGGATATCTTTCGTTCAATAAGTTTCCAGCATTCCCCTTAGCCAGATAGAAGAGAATATTCAGCATAATTTCTGAGTTCGAGTCTTGGGAGTTTCTGCAGACTTTAAACTTTGCGAGCAAGCGATTGAACATCCCTGATGATTTCTTCACTCAGTATTAATTAGGCGTATTACTCATCGGAGAAACTGAGCCAAATGGAGGCTGTTCTAACTTTGGTATCGTCTGGAATATCGGCTGTGCGTTTATGAGTCGCGCCTCGAGACTAGCTTTGGAATTTACATTGAAGATATTCCCACATCTGAGAAGATGTTCATAAGAAAGCACATAGGTTTACAGGAAGATGAGATGGAGGCTTCTAAAGTGGCACTCTCGCTTATTGCTCTTTAATAACGCATCAGTTCCCCGTCGATACATTCATGCCTGTGGTTGATTACGGTAACAGTAAGCAAAGTCAATGTGTAGCTTAGAAACCTCTCAAGATAAAACTTCACGTACAAGAAATTCAGTAATTTGATCAATAATTCTCACACTCCGGTTCACTTGTGCGTTACACAAATGAAAACATGTTTATTGTAATTCGAGAAACTTTTCTTCCACAGTTAGAGTAACTCAGAGATGCTGATGGGTTATTGTGGATTGCAAAAGTATTTAGTGAGATCGAGTGAGAGCATAATGGCCATCATTAAGAATATAGTTCACAGTATGTATTCATATCGCAAGCAATTTTATTTGAATTTATTTGATGATCTATCCGAAGTACTACCACAGTTTTAAATTCCTCATTGTAATCACAATGTAATTTCATCACAATTGACCTGTTGAAACAGTGTTCAATTCTTTCGAGCACTCATCACTAACTACTGAGCAGACAGATTGCACGCACAGATGAGTCTGTAATTCAGCTTTTCCATGTTAAAAGTTTATGAACCAAGTTGAAAGTTTATGAAACTGTTTACACACGTGTATTACGATACCAATGTGTTATTATCAGTTAAGGATGTTAATGTTAAGGTGTTTTAAAAACCAATGCATCAACATTTCATGTTATACTTTATTGGAAATAAGATTTTTTTTTCTTTACAAAGGCACGGGGGTTCTCAGTTCATGCAAATAAGCAGTGTTTAAAATCTCTGCAATTTTGTACACAGCACACCTCAGGAACAATACTGCATTGCAATATGCTACAGAGATGTGAAGTTTTGAACCATGTTTTTTCAAAATCATTTGCATACCTGGATCGACTGGAGTTTTGCGCCGTTGCCTGTTTATGCCTTATTTTATACATGCACCGTTGCATCACAGTACTCACCCGTGATGTCAAGACAGAGTACGAGCTGTGTTTTCTTTGAACATGTAAGCTACAACATTGAGGTAAATAAAAGTGTTTCAATAGAAGTCTTCACTTTTAGGACTGATTGATGCAGGAGCAGGAATTACATTAAAGGCTAAAAAAAATTACACACAGGCTCAGGGTGTGTGCAATGCTACAAGTTTTTTGTTAGCGTTTTTTTGCTAAACACCTACACAACGTCAGAGGTGTTCACACAATGCAAGGCTTATGCCGACGATCTGTCTTTATTTTAGTTTTCTGTCACCGTATTTTTGACTCCCTTACACCAAAACACTGAGGTGCACACACGCTACAAGGCTCATGCCGACCGTCTGTGCTTTATTTCAACACTTGCATGCAGCGCAGCACCGAGATACTCACACGCGACGTCGAGCCTGGCCACGTCGGTCATGACTTTAGAGAGGGCAGGCCCCGACACCTCACACAGCACCGCCGCTCCGTTGTCGGACGCTCGAGCCGTGACGCGCGCCCTCGCTTCAGTCGCGCCGTTCCGGTGGATCGTCTCCGACGTAATTTCTTGCCCGCCCACTGAGATGCTGCGGAATACAAAAAGACAATGGCATCATCAATACGCCGTATCTTTATCCTGCGGGCTCTACAAAATTTCATCTCTGTGGAAAATTAATTCGGTAGACGCTTGAGAAGCAACCTTGTGCTCCATGTGGAGTAAAACCTAATGCGTTTCGCAAAATTTCTGATCATTTGAGCGCACACGTACAAAATTTTTCAGTACAAATTCTTCTGTGGTGTTTTTAATAATATCGATACATGAAATTGCTGCTCCATTAACTTCAAGTGTTTTTCAAAATTTAGCAATGTATTTCAGCAGTATTTTTGGTCTTTGTCCTCACTCCTCTCTGTTTGTATAACAGAGATAATAGTGACTAAGCCACTAGAACAGATACTCGTTTGTGCTGCGGTATAATGAGCATTTAGAAACCAGATAAAGGAACATATTTTTCTTGTTTCCTGTCAGCTGCGCATAATCAATTCAGCCTCCAATACTGCACTCGGTGCTCTAGAGATATAAATGCTTTCACCTCACTCTCATACATTTGAGGTCGCATGTTTTTGCTCACACGTCTCCTTACTGAAACAAATATGTATATATGAGCTTCATTGACCATTTTACTTATAACGTTCCAATCCAAGTCAAATTCCCAATTTTAGGTCAGATATTTAATAAAAAATTTTACTTTCAATATTCGATGCGCCCTGATAACACTGTGCAATTGTACTCGGTTGTTTTAACCACGAGGGAAATTTTCCCCAAGCTTGTAGCCGATAATTGGACGACGCACAGCAAAGAGGATTTGGCAAGCGAAAGCAAAGATTTTGATAGGAGGCAATGGAAATCGATTAAATCTTAGTGAAATTGCAGAGGAGATGCGAAATGATATCAAACAACTAGGAAATTTGAGGCAATGGCTCGGCAGCAGAACTCCAAAGCGTGCCAAATGAATGAGCATTTTTGCGTTCAGTTTTCTTCAAAAAGATTCAAAATTTAGGGAATTAACAAATGCGTCGTTCAAAATGTAAGCTATATTCAGAATGGCTTCCAGTTACAATAGACGCATGAAGTATATTTTTAATGAAATTTGTATGCTTGTTGTAAAGGAGAGATCATTGCAAGAAAAGAACCCAGATTTAAAGTATTCAATAATTTTCTTTCGAAGAAAAATGTTTGTCTTTTTATGCATGGCGAAACTTTTCTCTTTTGTTAACGTGAGGACTCTCGCTTTGTAAATCTGACATTAGGCTTTCTATCCACTCAGTAATTAAAAATTTGACTGCAATGGGATGCCTTTCCCGAACGAGTCTGTTAGCAAACGTTTCTTTTCATGATGAAAGTGCCAGGGCCTAAAAACACAGCGATGACATTCACCTTCATTCAACCAAATACGAGCAGTAATAGAAAAAATAATAATCTACTCATTGAATAAAACAAAAACATTCTGCACATAAAACAAAAAATGAAAATTTGCACGTTAATCTGAAAATGGCATTCTGAACGTAAAACTAAAAAAGGTATTCTACACGTGAAACTAAAAATGGCATGCATGTAAAACTAAAAATGACATTCTGCACGTAAAATTTTGAATAATCTGATTTTTTTTTCATTTCAGTGCTCCCAGCGTAGCACCTTCTGCAGCTTAAGCTGCAAAAAGTCTAGTGGATAAAGTGTGAAAACACTCGCCCTGCTCGCTTCTAGCTCGACACAAAACAGAGCCAAGAAGCTGAAGGCTCTGGTACAAACAAGGGCAGCTGATACTGCTCAGCTCTGCGTCCTCACATTCTGGTATTCGCCCTGTCTTACTTTCTCGATGGGACTGCACTTATTCTTACGCTGATATTTACTTTTCCCCACTCACACGGTGGTGTTCAACTTGCCACACTCACACAATGGTATTCAACCTGCCCCACTCACACAATGGTATTCACCATGCCCCACTCACACAATGGTATTCACCCTGCCCCACTCACACAATGGCATTCACCCAGCCCCACTCATACAGTGGTTTTCACCCTGCCGCACTCACACAGTGGTATTCACCCTGCCCCACTCACACAATGGTATTCACCC
>JACJUY010004969.1:0-50753 GCA_014220935.1 Platorchestia sp. MABIK
ACTGTCCCATGCGTCGTGTACTGTCCCGTGCGTCGTGTACTGTTCCATGCATCGTGTACTGTCCCGTGCGTCGTGTACTGTCCCGTGCGTCGTGTACTGCCGCATCCGTCGTGCACTGTCCCATGCGTCGTGTACTGCCGCATGCGTCGTGTACTGTCCCATGCGACGTGTACCGTTCCATGCATCATCAATCTTCTCATCCATCTGCTCACGCATCATTCCCCAACTAACGTCTCCTTCTAGGCAGTGAGAGCCGCAGCTATTTGGGAACGTTTAAAGAGAGTGCTAAGTGGGGCTCACAACACGAGCTGGTGTAATGTTGAGGTTCTCAATTGACTGCAATCACTACTTTTTGCTTCAGAGTATTTATAGCGATTTTTGCGTAAGAGAGCACATAAAAATAGATCATTGGAAAGAATTTTTTTAAACTTTAATGTAAAGGGCGCATTTTTAACTTACTATGAATTACAATAAATAAGTTAGACGTTATATACAGAACTCTGTGTTTTCTGTTTTGATATTTTGTGGAAAAGACACGAGTACTATTTCCATTTGAAACTAAGATTTTTGTTTTAACTAACTTTTTCGCTACTTTTTTGTGTCGGTAAGAATTAACGACGCTAATTAATGAATTTGCTCAGCAATTCATAGGAAAAAAATGCTCTTCGTGGGTAGGTGACGTTCATATTATCTTATCAGAGAGAACAGATTACTGATGTTGATTTGTGTAATTCGCCAGAGGGGCTGCATTTTTCAGACTATAAACACTTTCAGATGACAAATAGGATTCCTGAGCCGCACTCAGGGTAGTTTGCTGATAGTGTTTGTTGTCGTCAGAGCATCTAAAAGAACTTCTGGATATAGGTGACGCATTGCAGGTATTTGTTGAAGGTTCGGATGTGTAGTTTAAAGAGGCAACATCTCACTATTTTATGGTTGTATTTTTTTCTGGGGAGGCACAGCGTTCAGCGAGTGAACACAGCGTTCAGCGAGTGAACACAGCGTTCAGCGAGTGAACACAGCGTTCAGCGCGTGAACACAGCGTTCAGCGCGTGAACACAGCGTTCAGCGCGTGAACACAGCGTTCAGCGCGTGAACACAGCGTTCAGCGCGTGAACACAGCGTTCAGCGCGTGAACACAGCGTTCAGCGCGTGAACACTGCGTTCAGCGCGTGAACACAGCGTTCAGCGCGTGAACACAGCGTTCAGCGAGTGAACACAGCGTTCAGCGAGTGAACACTGCGTTCAGCGCGTGAACACTGCGTTCAGCGCGTGAACACAGCGATTAGCGCGTGAACACAGCGTTCAGCGCGTGAACACAGCGTTCAGCGCGTGAACACAGCGTTCAGCGTGTGAACACAGCGTTCCGTTCGTCAGAGCAGTGTCCAGTACGTGAATGCATCATCCAATGCGAGAACGCAGCGTTCAGCGCAAACGCAACCTCCAGTTCTTCAAAGCAGTGTCCAATTTCTGTGTAATCTTTGATTGTTAATTGTTGCTTGTTGTGTGTTTATTGCCGACAGCCGCTGTGGTGGACCCTCGTTAGTTCGGTTCTGCTCGTCCAGAGCTGCTGTTCCGAATTTTGTTATACATGTTGCGATTCAAATGGAAGGGATTTGCAATATACAGTAGTTTGCTGAGAGGAGAAGCGAAGCTATGTTGCAGAGCGAACATCAGGGCTAGATTACATTAGTATTTTCCAATATTAGCTGAAGTTCCAATATTATCAGAAGTTCCAATATTATCAGAAGTTCCAATATTATCAGAAGTTCCAATATTATCAGAAGTTCCAATATTAGCAGAATCATTGAATATTAGCAGAAGTTATTAGTTATCAATACAAGATGCTAGTTTCATTGCGAGTGAAAGCTATACAATTTCAGTGAAGTGTAAAACTTGTGTGAAAAGTGTGGTCTGAAAACATTAATTTATTCACAAGCTTTTTGGACAAGATTTCAATAAATTATTCGGCCAGTTTATTCGTTTTCTCGCAAAAGGAATTTTCGGTGATATCTCTCGAAACAAAGGGACTTAAGTCAAGGATGTTTAATTGTAGCATCTCTTCTTACGGTAGATTTTAATGCTAGTAAAGAATTCATTGCGGTGCTACATAAGCGCTCTCACAATTTTGCTGTTACTGAAATTCATATTTTTCTTCTGATGCCACTCATGCGTAGAATAAACAAGCAACGCTTCTTCGAAATTCCGATTATGCCAAAATTCTAGGTTTTCACTTCACATTTTCCTGGACCGTCGAGCATATTTTTTTAACTCGCTAGCCCACCGATTCCGAAAATATTTACGCAAAATTGTGGTGCGAGTACCCTCCAAAATATCAGGTTGAGCTATTCCTGTTCTGCAATATTTTTGCGTGAGTGCTCTGTAATTTCAGAGCCTGCAGCTGGAGGGCCGAATTGGGATTCGTTTACATTCGTGCTTCACAGTATTTCGTCAAATTTGGCTCCCCAGTTTATGTGCCGGACTCGTACACAAAACGCGGAAAATTCAATTGGTAGAAGCCGCACACACGTGGCCTACAATAAATGTGTGCTTTTGCTAGTAGAATATATATTTGAACAAAACGCATCGTGATTTTTATACATCATGAATGGACGTAGTTTAATTCTTGATTGTAATAGATCAGAAAACAACAGAAAGAAACGCATTTGTTTTTCCTAAATAGACTTGCAAAGTTGCAATGTTTGGTATTTTTGTAAATGTAAGGTATGCTAAAAATACTAGTGAACAACCTTATTTTTACTTCAAGAAAATCGGCGTATTGCAAAGAGAGCAGAAAACACCGAAAAAATTGCGTCAACTCGTTCTGTTGTTCAATTGACACCAGCACGTCAGCCTGTTGTTCCATTCTCCGGACAGTACGGATGTTAACGAGTGACAAAGGAGCCATGAGGAATTTATTCATGAATATGTTTACAAAAGGCTTATTAAGCCCAAAGTTGACAGCCATTGACGCTAGGAGATGTGCAGAAATGTTTCCCACCGCAGAGGCAATGCAAAATTCCGTCACTGTTCGCAGCGCGCTACTGGCTCTTGAGCTCCACCGGTGCTGTTGGACGATATCAGCAGGCTTGTAGCTGGAGTCTGATGTGGGTTTAACGGTTATCCCGCATGTTTGCAGAAACGTAGGGCTTGACAGATTCATGAGGCGTCCTTCCTTGTTTCCTGTTGTGTGGTGTAAGTCAGGTATCGTGTTAGTCCCCTGGTAGCACGAGTGTCTGTAAGGTCTTTAGTCCACCGGATGACTTCGTCATAGACATTGAATTCTTTTTTGATTTGCCGACCGTCATTGTTAATGAGTGGTCATGGAAGGTTCCCTTGCTCACCCAGTTATTTTCCCTTTCTCACCAAGTTTGTAGTTATTACGATCCCGACAAAGCACGCGGATGTGCTTCCTAATTGTCTCTATTACTGATGTATCTGCTCATTAAGTACGAGTAATTACAGTTACGGATGCGTCTCCTGAGTAAGTAATTACAGTTCCGGATGTGCCTCCTCAAAGTAATTACAGTTACGGGATGTGTCTCCTCAAAGTAATTAGTTACGGGATGTGTCTCCTCAAAGTAGTTAGTTACGGGATGTGTCTCCTCAAAGTAGTTAGTTACGGGATGTGTCTCCTCAAAGTAATTATAGTTACGGATGTGTCTCCTCAAAGTAATTACAGATGAGATGTGCCGTGTCATTGGAGAGCTGGAAGCGTCCCTCTGATGTACGCATTGCCGCTGGGAAGTTGGCAAAATGAGCGTTATTTGAAGGGCCGTTTTCTTTCCATAAGCATTGCTTCATTGCACGAATTTCCGCTGGTGCCGCTTCAAATTATTGTTCATTGGGCGTCAGGCCGAAAGTGTGGTGAGTTAGCGGAATATGTCACTAAATCAAGAAGAGGGTTGGAACTGCATTCAAAATACTGATGATAATTTCGTTGACTCTGAAAATGACTCATCTTCAACAACGTCTAATGAGAAATTCGTGCAAGAGCCAGCGTTTCTGGAAGCGACGTCCAACAAATAAAACCGCGGTCAAATAGTTCTATGATTTTGTTCTATTTTTAGGTCCGCTTCTAGCTAACTTTCAGTTTCTGTGTCTTGAATGCATTTCTGAAACAGCGACTGCGGTCGGAATACCGTTGTAATCCAGTCTAATCTTGGTGCTGAGATATTTTTCGTTAGATATTAGACCTAACACGCATTTAGAGCTGCGTTTAAGCTCTTCGATGCAAGCGTAAGCGATTATTTTTTCATGGAAGCAATCAGCGGCCGTGATTGTGAGGCTGTTATGACCGTGAAAAAGAACTGGTAATGAGAGAGCGGCGATCATTCGAGCGTGCATCTTGCTTCTAATGCTGGGCTGCTCAGTCAAACTGCATTGTTGCATCAACGATAATTCTGGATTCTTACAACTCTAACAGAAAATTGAGCTATAATTTGCGAAGCTCTCAGCCCTATGTTAGACATCATTACCGGGAACCTGAAATGGCTGGTTTCTGTTTCTGAGTTGTTACTTCCACGATACTCTTTATAGCAGATTTTTCTTACCAGTAATGAGAAGTCATTTCTCTAAGAAAGCCAAACACATAGTTTGTGGACCAATTGAGGGAGCCGGGCGGAAGGAGGAAGGAATTGAAGGAATTGGCCACTGAGCAGAATTGAGAGATTTAAAATAAAATTGCTAAAATCACTTCTACAATTAACTTTATTTTCTAAAAGATGAGTGTCAAAATTTCCTTTCAAAATTCCAAAATTCTTTGCGCAAATTCAAATGATTAAAATTTATATGATGGAAAATAGCGGGGTGAACTTCGATTGCCAGTCTGAATGTTCTCGCACAGGACCGACCGAGCCCCCATAAATAACACAGAATGGCTGTGTTTCTTGGAATAATGGTCTGAGCATGACATCAAAAGAGCAAATTGGAAACGGGTAAAGCAACATTTGCTTCGAAACCACAGACACTGTGGTAACTTGGAATTTATGGGCCTGTTTGCATTGTATTTCCAAATTTCTTAGTAAGGATAAAATGTATTCTCGCAGTAAAGTCGATTTCCAATTTCTGCTACTCACAACCTATCCAAACCAACTGTTAACACACACTGTATGTTGTATGCCTTGTGCAGTTGAACTAGGGTTCTGGAACGAACCAAAGTTGTTACCCCTAATTGATTCAAGGTTTTAATTCTCTTTAATATGGACATTAACCTTCAAATTCCATCGTTAACATGAATCTGCCCTCGAAGACCTAGTCTTTCAGCTGAAGGAATCCTCGTCTACATGATGATGGTCACCAATGTTTTGTGATGAAAACCTGCATCTTAGCATTAGGTTCCCTGGCCACCAATCTCACCTTGCTTCTCAACACAAGGCAACTGACTCGACACTGCCACCCCAAATCTCTGAGCATTAGGAGCTCAGTCATCTGTAACGCACTAACTATTTAACAATTGCAGTTATCAGCTGTTGAAAACAGCTATTGTGGATGGAGAATATAGCGTTAGGATGAGAACGAAACTGTTGCGCTGTATAATTATGAATTTTGTAGCTGTGAACTGTAAATGATCTAAATATGAACATCACACAAATACAAGCTGCGCATTACGGGACAAGCTGCGCATTACGTCATTAGCTGCGCATTACGTCATTAGCTGCGCATTACGTCATCAGCTGCGCATTACGTGACAAGCTGCGCATTACGTCATTAGCTGCGCATTACGTCATTAGCTGCGCATTACGTCATTAGCTGCGCATTACGTCATTAGCTGCGCATTACGTCATTAGCTGCGCATTACGTCATCAGCTGCGCATTACGTCATCAGCTGCGCATTACGTCATCAGCTGCGCATTACGTGACATAAGAGTCGCATTACTTGACCCTAGCGTCGTATAACGTGACAAGTCATCTATTTAACTGCGCTTGTTATGGTGAACCTCACATACCAACTATGAGTAGAATAATGCTCTAAAACGATGGTGAGTCGCGCCTTCGTTTGCTGGTTATTGACTTCCAGCCTTGAATGTTCCAAGACTTCTCATAAATGGTATAATTCAATAACTCTGGCACATGCTGTAATTTTTTAGGATACAATTGATTAAAAGCTCAGCTGTGGTATTCTCGCTTTAATTTACAGCTTAACTCATTAAGGTATTGTCTGTATGCTGACTACATTTCTTGAAAGGCTGTCATTCGGCGAGTAGCCACGATTTTTCTTTTGTTCCCATTTTTTACGTGCTATTAGGGCAGTTGGGTTATGGGCTAGTGAGGTTCTTTATTTTCAGGGAATTAATTCAGTTTGGCCTTTATATTTTAATTTATAGTTGACTGCGTTGTGTTCTGAAGCCAATTCACCACAATTATTAGTGAAATTGTGCTAAGAGCATGAGATTGCAACGGGGAAATGTATTATCAATGATTCCTTAGTAAGTGAATTAGCTGTGTTTTCAGCTCAATCAAATGTTTGTTAAACTTTTCTAGAAGGAACACAAGATGAGCTGCAATATTTAAAACAAAATGAAAATATTAATTCTACTACGCAGGAGATCGTACGTGGGAACACACCTTGTACATAGATACTCCTTTCTCTACAGTCTATGCAAAATGTGCCATTTTTTCGCGCTAGTGGGATCGCCTTTGTTTTTGAGTTTTACCTAATATAACATGTTCAGCGAAATATCAGTATGAATTCCAATGAATCACGATACTGCTCAGGCTGCGTGTTGACTTAGCATGAAAACTATGACATTAAAGTTCAACCATAGAAGCTCATTTTGAATGCACAGACTTCCTCCGCTCGGGACTCTGTCCCCGGTATCAATTTGCGGTCCATGTTAATTTTGAAGTCAAATTCAGGCTGCTTGAAATTGTGTGGTGCAGTGAGAAGGGTCCGACCCAAGTTCGTTGGCCCCCAAGTTAGGACCCCGTTAGTCAGGCCACTGCCTTCCGGTTCTGTGAACTAACAACCGAGGCTTTGACGCGGCGCTGATAAGCTCCAGTGCGCGGGTACACAGCGGCTCAATGCTTGCTCGCCTAGTTGACCCTCCGGGGAGAATTTGAGCTCTCGGAAATGCTGCAGGTGTGCGAGAAGGTGCGTCATTTGGCGTCATTTCTCTAGCAACCGACGCTCTTGCATGCAGCGAGAGAGGCTGGGCTGGTCCCCAGTATTTCATTTGGAAATTTCTGGGAGCGCTTCGATGGTGGTTGATATTAACGCAGCACAAAGATCTGTTGCATAATTAAATGCCGTGAGAAATAGCTCAAAATTTCTGATTAGGATTCTTTAGTGTTCCATGTTTCACAATTTAAACTGAAATGTGTAGCAGATGAAGCTTACGATATGAACTCCAGTTCATGATTCAAAATATGCTATATACGCTCAGTTCAAATTTTATCATTTTCGCCTACTAAATGAGAATATTATGACGAAAGATTTCTTAATTGGGGTTCATTGAGCTTCTGGTGAATACATGCCTAGGAATGATTGTTATTTCCACATCTTAACCTAATTTAAGTGAGCAAGTCGTACGTATTTCTGGAATCATTAGCGTCAATTAGTCGATCTTTTATGGTCCTTTGGAGTAAAGTACTTCATTAAACCATTTTAAAGGCGGCGGTTTCTACGCTACATTCATTCAATGCGCCACTTTTTTCTTCAGCTTTAAAATATATGAGATGTGAAAAGATGAAGTTAATCGGCGGAAAGTCGGGACTAAAAGAACACTTGTTTTCAACAAAAATTTTCAAGTTGAGACGTTAAGAACATTTGTAAAACTGCATGCATGCGCCTAGAATCACATTCGCACACCTCCAGAAATTTAAGTAGGTGATAATGTAACTACGAAATACCTACAACATGGAAATATCAATAATGCTTGAATTTGGGCTCGTATCTCACTCCTGAGCTACTTTATGACTTGGAAGTTGTGCTCAGATGACCTTATGGAGAATAAAAAAGAATGACGAACATTTTGAACCAGATAATGAATTAATAATATATATATGAGATAAAATATAACCAACGTGACGATTTAACATATAGATCTAGGGTGACGATTGAACGAAACATTAAAATTAAAAGTAAAAATTGAAAGAGACTGTGAAAGAAAAAGAAACTTTAAATAATTGTAGCTATAACTATATATTTTCAATCATTACCAAATTTTGACTGTTGGATATGGTTATTTTTGAATTCTCGAAACATAGTTGGAAGGATGAGAGAAATAAAAAATTCTTGGATCCCACTATATTACTATATGCTTCTATAAATTTTTTAATAAAGTAGTTTTCCACCTCATTACAATCTGCCATCGAAAAACGCTTAGATTTTAACTAGATAAGCGATTTTATATATGAACATGTTTTTCGATATTTTCATTAATATTAGCTTTTTGGACGAATTAATTTTTGGCTGCTGAAAAGGGTCGTTGAGAGTTGCAATTCCTCAACGAATTATTCCTGAAAAAAGTTTGTTAGCGTGAACTTTAGCAACAGTAAATATCACCTTGATGTCCTAATATTGCACAATTATTTTGAGGCGCCTGTGAAACCTGTAGCAGAAACCAAACGCTAGTAATTACATTAATTAATTTCCTTGTGATGAGCGTGGCATGACTTTTCCCTTAATAAAAAGACCTGAGAAACGTGTTAATGAAATCAAAAATGCATTCATTATTTTTTATTTCTCCGAACTCGTTTGACTTGCGTGGGTACCAGTGTTTCGCTGATGAATTTTTCTCAAATAAAAAATCAGTTGGAATATACCGATCTCAAAAGTCGACTGGAAGTGTGAACCAAATCCAACCGCTGGAAAAAACATCGGTTCTAACCATACCCCGGCTGCAGCGAAGGATCAGATCACCTGTGATTTAATTTCCGGTGGAAGTCGAGAAAGCTCTTGGATTGGGTAGTTTTTTAGCGGCTTCTTTGACGTGTCCCTGATCTGACGCCTCAATATTTGCCTCAGATTCGGGGTGCGGTGGCACTGCTGTGGAAATTTCTTCCTAAATATCACAGCACGGCGGAGGATTAACCAAAGATTTGCTGAAAGACGAAAGTCTCAAGCCGTATTGTCGTTGCCGGAATTAAAATCCTTATTTTGAATTTCTTGAAATGTGCGCTCTTTTTTGTAGCGGTTAGGGAGTCTTCAACTAACTTATAATCTAATCTAATCTTCACTTTCAAGGTTTTTTTCATTCTCATTTATTATTGTCCGTTTTCTGCATTTGTATTATAAATTTGTCTACATTTTATATTAATATTCTTCAAAAATACTTTGCTTTCCTTTGTAATTCTACACAGCATCATGCAAGAAACAATAAGAAAATATAAATAAATGTGGGTATAAATAAAAAACGTTACATGTTATATGTCGTGCTGCTATGCCACACATTAGAAGTAGTTTGGTTACTTTGGAGTACAATCATTTGGATCATTTCAGGTAAAATGATTTTTAACAACTGCGAGTGAAGTTATTACAGTTAATCAAAAACTTGTTTCTCTTGATCAAATGTAAATCAGTCTCCGAGATCTGAGCTGAGAGGTTGGTGGGCTTTCTTATTGTTGAAATAAATCAGGTTTTTTTCACGACCATTCTTCATCGTTTGCTTCTGTCCTATCTTTAAGTACCGCTAATTTTCTTCAAATTTAGAATTGTTTCATAGCCTTCTTTATTAACTGACTGTTTCTATGCGTAGGGGATCTTGTGTAGGAGCATAGCTTGTGCATAGATTCCGTGTTCTCTTAAATTCATACTAAGAAGTGCTCCCATATTTCCTTTGTTTGGAACGCTTTCGTTACGGTTAGAGAGGTTTGAACTAACTTATCTAATCTAATCAATATCTAAAAATGTAGAATGAATTTATTTCGAATTGTTTTCTGTACAGGGCTCCTTGCACTGCCTCCTTCACAACAAAAAGTGTCGCGTTGTAACCTTGGTATAGATTTCTTTAGCTGGGCTGAGATTCGAATGAAGAGCTGGGGACTGCAGTAGGCATGAATGTGACGCGCGGCAGTCCTCAATTCATTTTATGTTGCAGCTTTCAATTCATTTTACAAAGCAGCCCTCAATTTATTTCCATGTTGCAGCCCTCAATTTGCTATGTTGCAACTTTCAATTCATTTCATGTTACAGCTTTCAATTGATTTTACGTCGGACCTCTTAATTCATTTCTATGTTGTAGCCCTTAATCCATTTTATGTTGCATTTTCAATTAATATGTTCATGTAGCAGCCTTCAATTAATTTAATTTTGCTTCTTTTAATTTAATTTCACGTTGATTTTTTAAAATTTATTCCGTGTTGCAGCTCTCAATTCATAATTATGTTGCTTCGTTTGTTAGTGTGATATTATAATTAGAAGGTGCACGAACGAAATTATAGTAACATTAACTTCTCTCGATGCGGTTTCGGCAATGATTTCTAGTGGGCCAAATAATCCGCTTTCTCTACGAGCGAGATGAGATGAAAAGACCAGACCATTTTTTGGCAAACGCAGAAAAAACCACATCAGCTTGAGTGCAATACACTTCCCAGAGGCTTTCTTGCTCAAATTAAATCAGCCAATTTATTTGCTCAGTGTGCGCTCAGCTAATTAAGGAATCCATAATTTACTGTTCACCTAATTACTCTCGCTATTAATTAGATTTGGTCTCCGCTGTTTCATCACGTAAAATTTCCTCGAAAGATCGTAACAAACCGAGCGAAAAGACCTTTTGAAAATTCGTATGACATTATTATCCATGCTATTGATTAAAAATACTGATTTTTCAATAACTCATGCCACAGCGAGAGGCGCAGGCCTAAATTATTTCTTTTAACAATGAGAAGCGCAACAGAGTTTGTGGTCAAGAGTCAGTCGTATATGTAGACGTAAAAACATTAGAAGGGCGTGTAAATGTAATATAAGTTCACGGGTCTCTAAGTCTCTTTTACGTATCTTGAAAGAAATAGGGCGTGTTTTATCATGTGTTGAAGGGGGAAATTCTCTACCACTGCCAGTCTATTAAGTATCAATAGAATAGCATGTCGTTGTTATGAGTTTCATTTATGTAGAAGAGTTTTTACTTCAACGAAAGTTTGAAGTATCTGAGGAAATGAAGGGTAAAGAGCTAAAGTATTCACAGCACAATCTTTTCCTGAATGTCTTCATCTCTGTAATAGATTCCGAATAAATTTTTATTTAACTAGGGGCTTATGATTTCCGGCCATATCTTTTAAAAACTTTTTCATTAATGGTAAATTATTCACAATCAGCAAGCTTGTACCAAGGCCAATGGAAAGTTTCTGTTTTACACTGGAATTTTGAAATGAAATCTTCCACGTGCCCTTCTTAAAGGAATTTTCTGTCATTTGTTGCGCATGTTTTAATGCGTAGTTAGTCGTATGTTATTATAGGAATAATTCAAATGATTAAATATGCATTGATTTCTAACTGTTTTCACATAACAATTTTGTTGTTTGTAGTAGATTATTGTAATACAATGCATTAAAATTCGTTGGAGGTTTGTCTACGTTAACCCCTCAGGGGGATACAACTATTGTATCTATGGGAATTAGTGCTCCCAGGGGGAAAATATGTGAGGGCCCGAGCTGAGAGTTAGGTAGGCCTTCTTTTTTGCTGAAATAATTTTTTTTTGTTATGTTAAGGACCACCTTTTTCGGTTCACTGCTGTCCTGTTTTTCGGCACCTACTACTTTCTTCTTCAACTTCTATCATGTTTCATAAACTTCTTTCCTAACTTCCTGCTTCTATGCCCCTTCTACATAGATTCCGCATTCCCCAATATCCATACTAAATGGTGCCTTCCTCCTTCTTCTTTTCGATACGCTCTTTTATGCAGCGTTACGGGAGGCTTAAACTAACCTATGATCTATAATCTAATCTGTCAACGTTAAGTCCACCTTGCAATTTCCCAGGTAATAAGTAGGTCAATGTCGCTCTGATATGAAGGTAGGGGTCTGCATAATTACATGAGCTAGCGTTGCAAAGATTGTAGAGTCCGGACAGGCCTCATGCTTTTGACTACTCATTAACCACATCCGTACAATGAGAAAATTAACAGGCATTTTAACTGGGTTGAAAATTTTTTCTGTGATTCCTCTTCATCATTCCACAAGCCTGTACTATGCTGTCAATTCTTCTGTAATGAAAAGAAAGATTTACCGCTGATTCTTTTCCATGAGTCACAAATGTACTCATAATAATTCTTCTCCATCAAGATGAAATTCATCCTTTACTTCTCCCAACACGCAAGCATGTTAGCTTCCACTTCTATCATCAGTGAACAATATAGGAATAATTCATTTCCTTTTGTAATTATCGTTCTTCCTATTACGGCCCATCAGTAAAAAAACCTGTATGCATTTAGTGATTTCTCTCATCAGTTCGCAGTACATTCCTCTGACGCAGTGGTCCATGTGAGGGCCTGAGCCAAACGTTAGGTAGGCTTCCTTTTTTTTAAATAGAATAGGTTTTGTTTTGTTACGGACCATCTTTTTTCGGTTCATTGCTGTCCTGTTTTTCAGCACCTACTACTTTCTTCTTCAACTTTTTCTTGTTTCATGAACTTCTTTCTTAGCTTGCTCTTTCTGTGCACCTTGTGCATAGATTCCACGTTCCCTCAACTCCATACTAAATACTGCCTTCCTCCTTCCTCTCTTGGAACATCGTTATTGTGGTTAAGGGAGGCAAAAACTTTCTTATTTAATAATGATAATCCTCTGACGCAACTGCTAATTACTTGGCAATAGAAGTAAATGGCATGACACCATATAGTTCACTCACACAAGCCATCTTCACATTAATGGCGTCCAATTACCAGTAAGTTTCATAGAAATTATTAAAAAAAAACTAGTGTATACGGCTCGTCAAAAATGACGATTAGATATTTTCCAGATTTAAATCCTCCAGATTTTGATAAAAAAAACTATATACATCTGCGTTTAAAATAGTCTTGTACTTGTGCACTGGTGAAATTCGTATCACAGATACGGTCATCAAGCTTTCTTCAAATCAAATCGAAGAAACTGTTATTTAAGAAGCGGATAACAAACAAATAAAGAAACACACCAAGGTAATTATTAAGTGGGAAAAACATCATTACATGGAGATATTGTTTGTCTGCCACCAGCCACGGGGTGCGAGTCGTGTTGGCGAGACGGACCGCGCTGCTGATGGCTGGACGTCGTCCGGCCAAAAAGTGGGCGTGTGAAGCAGCAATGATGAAGGGTCGCGCTTATCGGAGGCAGGTGAGGGATGAGGCTCTGGAGTTATGGTCTCGAGTAGTGTTGCGTGGAGTAGGGGTGCCGGACTTGTGGTTGGTGGCGTTAGTGTTAGTTTTACATCCAAATGCTCCACGTCGTTGCTGCTGACGTTTGAAAAAATGACTCGAGAACGTTCATGGTTGAACTGTATTAATGAAGATCGAAATTCAGCTTGTTCCGAAATGAGTTGCTATTTGTTTTGAATTACTTCCCTTAAAAAACCTACTCGCTCTTTCTCAAGACTCGTGACCGTCCATTTTTAAAGAAGAGAAAATCACACAGTGACGAAAAATTTTTTTTCACCTTTTTGCTTCCCGATATTTGGGTGTGACGATACAAAGTGTCAGCCTGAGTGCGTGTGTTCACGGAAAAGCTTACACTCAACTCAGCGGTGAATGAGGTCCTTTTCCAGGAACTCCATCGTCGGCATCACACGCATTTTGACCTCAATGCCACAAAAGTAATTACCAGAACAATTTATTTCTGCCGCAGTGAAGTGAAACAACACCAGTCACTTAAGCACTAGATTGAATTCTCTGACGGAGTCATTAAAAGTTTTTTAGGGACAGTAGTTTGAATTCTAGCATTTGTGTCTCTTGGAAAACTTTGAGGACAGCTGTAGCAGTGGAGCAAAAACTAAACACTTTTAAAGCTTTGAGGACTTGATGAAACTTTGGGAACTAAATCCGAAATGGTCCTGAACTTGAAGCGCCCGAATCACAGTTCGTTTGGCCCTTTAAAGAAAGTTTAAGCGTCCTGAGGAAGTTACAGCGGCGCCTGAATTTGTTTCGGGTTTGTGTGGAGTCGAGGGTTGGTGGGGACACGAAATGTGACTTTGCTTTGTTCTTCAATTTATTTCAAGAGAAAGTGGTCGCGTTCAGCCGCTCCGACCTCGGGCAGTAATTGTTCTTCCTTGAATTTAAGTTCTTTCAGATAGCATTGCAAATTGACTGTTTTTCAAAAAGTTACGGGTTTTCAAGAGACTAGTCCGTTTTTCTGGTTATCGAGGCCAACTATAGAGCTGGCGGTCCGAATTTTTATGTTTCTTGCAGTTTAGTTCCAATGCTCTTGCTCTCCACAGATTTTTCATTCGATACAAGTGTAAAATTTAGTTGCAATAAAACTGTACAACAGTTCTTTATGCCGAATGTTATGGAAGGGAATTTTCTTTTATTTGTTTCTCAGATCATCTTCCATCTCAGGCTGCTGCCAAAATCTGTCAAATTATTCAGCGTGAACCGTTAGTAGATGAACATGTGGTGAGCAAGATTTTAATACTTTGGTCAGAAGTCAAAAATTGTTAAAAAAAGGTAAAAAGAACAATCTTGTGAGCACACGAGCATTCTCTGTTGCGTTTTATTTAATCACGTTTAATCATTTTTTAATCCTTTTATTTAATCACGTTTGTACTCCATGTGTTTGGCTCGCTCCACATTACAGTCTTCATATACTGTGTTAAACATTGCAGTCCACACCTTAAACTGTATTTCTACGAAAACGTTACTAATTTACAAACCACAACGTTCAATTTCTTAGAGTATTTAACACATTTCCTGCGAAGTGACCCACCGGTGGTCACTTAGGGTATTTTCATAGCACTGCGGATCCACCTGCAGTCACTAACCATTTTTTATTAATCCTTAATGAAAGCTCACTAAAAGCCCGATCCAGTTAATGTTTGCTATTTTAAAAGTTGATTACCACAATTGACTTTAAATTTGAATTGAATATCAAACTTCAGTTTGACCCAACGCAGTTAACTGTTTAACCCAACGCAGTTAACTGTTTAACCCAACGCAGTTAACTGTTTAACCCAACGCAGTTAACTGTTTAACCCAACGCAGTTAACTGTTTGACCCAACGCAGTTAACTGTTTAACCCAACGCAGTTAACTGTTTAACCCAACGCAGTTAACTGTTTGACCCAACGCAGTTAACTGTTTAACCCAACGCAGTTAACTGTTTGACCCAACGCAGTTAACTGTTTAACCCAACGCAGTTAACTGTTTAACCCAACGCAGTTAACTGTTTAACCCAACGCAGTTAACTGTTTAACCCAACGCAGTTAACTATTTAACCCAACGCAGTTAACTGTTTAACCCAACGCAGTTAACGTGTTAAGGTGGAACACCGCGGTAATGGAGGAGAGGACTGTCTCGCAGATGTCTGATTTGAGGAGCTCAACACTCGTCGAGGGTGAGTTACTATTCTGTGGCCCTCTCGATCATGAAATTTTTTAATCATGATCATGATTATGGGAGGATAGATGCTATAACCTAATGAAATATTTGAATGTGTCAAATAATTTGAAATTTTTTATGAGATTAATGACTATAAATTAATAGTCTACTGACTAATTTCGTCATTAAATTCCTAAGTTATGCCTCAGAATGTTTTGGAGAAAAATGACACGCTTATAGAGTTTATTTATTCACTTGTTTATTGCCTTGGCGAGTGTTTCAAGTGTTTCATAGCTTGGCGGTGTCATTGTTTCGAAAATTTGACGTTAGTTTACGGTTACGAGGTATTAAACGAGTTTAAAGAAAGTTGAAAATTCACGAAAAAATATAACTAGTTCAAGTGTTTTGACGCATTGAAGGTGTTCTTAGCAATTTTGACGTGAGTTATCGTGTGTCATTGTATTGAAGGTGCTCTCAGAAACTTGAAAAATAGTGTTCTGGGGTATATGAGGTGTTCTTAGAAAACTTAACCCAAGTACCTAAGTTTAAAATATTCATACCTGGGGTATATGAGGTGTTCTTAGAAAACTTAACCCAAGTACCTAAGTTTAAAATATTCATACCTGGGGTATATGAGGTGTACGTAGAAAACTTAACCCAAGTACCCAAGTTTAAAATATTCATACCGCCTTATAAGAGATTTGGAAACAACTTGACGAATCTTTTGTGGAGTTGTTGATCATGGACAAAAAATTTAATGGCTGATTCTTTTGATGGTCTCATACATATAAAATAGAGCAGTGCGATTCATGTACAGCACAAGTGGAGTTGAGATGAAACTGACCTCATTCTCAAAACAACCGTGGTTACGTATCTTCATGCTTTCGGGATTTCAATTTACACGGCCAAGTCCTGGCGGTGACGCTTCTCTTGTGTCGTAATTCTCATGTTGATTAAACATCAAGAAGGTTCAGTTTTTCAACGTAAAATTGACATTGGTATTCAGATTGGTAGTGTATTTTTCGAGAGTGAGATCGTGCGAGAACTTTCAGTAATTGCACTCGCATGGTGTCTTTCTCTAGCATCGCAATCAGGCTCCAATTTAATATGTTTTTGTTTCCAACCTCGGAAATGCTGTCAACAGCAAACGACGTCGTAGCGGTACAACTTGCTGCATAGGTTCGTCTGCATCGACTTTGCTACAAAACTTTGCTAGAAATTTATACACAGCGTAGTCAAGTCAACGTAGAACATACGCTGACACGTGTGCTGATGGGACGACGTGAATTAGCTGGAAAAAACTGCCTCAAAAACTTTTGACCTACGAATCTGGGGTTGAAAATTCTGCGTGTTTTAACGTACTTTACTTTGCGTAACTTGCGCCAGGATTTAAGTGCTCCCGAGGGAAGCTAAATTTACGGTGCACTGGCACTCCCCCCGCATCACGGCGCCGATAAATGGGGCTTTTAAAATCTCGGTGCTGCTCCTGCGACTTCATTGAGAAATTTTAAAACAAGGAGCTCGCAAATTACGACGTGACAGCTTTAATGAGGTGAGAAGCACGCATAAAAACTTAACGAGGTGCAGTGAAACTTCATTTACGGAGCTTTAGGATAATAACGCGATGACATGCAGTGGAGTTTGCTTTTTTATGGTGTGATGCTCTGCGAAACCATAATTTTTCAAATGAGAGAAAAGCGATATTGCCTACTTGCTGGAATGCGTAATGTGTGAGCTATTAAACATGGATAGAAAAAAACAACATGCTGCGAGTGTGTGGTGAGGTTCGTGCGTATAAATGAACCCTGAGTTAAAGGATCAAAAGAGTAACCTAAAATTTGATACGTTCGGACCTTGGCAATGCTGCGAATCTCAAAGCAGCACCCAGATGAACAAACAATAATTAGGCAAGGCTTCCACTCGTAAGAAGATAGATAACAAAGCTTATTTTTCAGCCAGCAAGCAGGGGAAAGGCCAGTTTCGAACCTAATAAGGAGATAACGAGGATAATTTTCAATTCAGCGAATAGGTAAAAGTTCTAGGCTAAAGAAACAGACCAATACCTCTTACATTTCCAGGCCTGCTCATAGAAATCGTGACGTCAGTGTAGAGGTCGGAGATTTTGCACCATTTGTGAGGAATCGAAAGTACAAAATTAAGTTAGCTCCGATCTAGACCGTTGATTCCCATATAACCGGGCTAACCAGGTTTCAAAAACTCCTGAGAGATAAGCAGAATAAATTTTCTGTCAATTGAGAGCATGAAAAATGTTTTGAAAAAATATTTTTGATACAAACGAAAAAAAGAAGAGTGCTGTTGAGTTTCTTTGGGCCAGTAGAAGCCCGCTTCATTAGATGATAATATTTAGACTAAGGAAGTATTGTATATACGTTTTTTCTTACAATATCAGTAGAGTAGGTTTTATCTCTGGAGCGTATTTGTTTTATAGAGTACGGCTTCGTCGCACCATTGTCTTTTCTTGCTGTTCTCAAAATGCCCGATGTTATGAAAAATCCTGTACTAGAGCATATATTTAGTACAGTTCTACAAGCCCATGGAAAATATTAAATGTTAAATCCTATCATTAAAATTTGAATGGACAACAGACTTGACTTTTCAAGGGCTGGATCATTCCAACTAGGATTCTTTCTTTTAATAAACCAGTGATCCAGAAAGTACATAATACATAAGCCTTAGAAGTATACATAAGGACCATAAAAATATTCTATAAAGCATACGTTATTTTTGTCAGCCCACACTCAAAATCACAAAAGTTTTGATGAAAAATTTATAGAGTCATTCATTTATTCCATTCAATTCTTGTAAACATTACTCCATTGTTACGGCCATAGCCACTGCTATGTTGGCATCCTCTCAGAGGGATAGAACATTGTATCTATGCTGAGAGTTAGGTAAGCCTTCTTTGAGAGTTAAGTGAGCCTTCTTTGAGAGTTAGGTAAGCCTTCTTTGAGAGTTAGGCAAGCCTTCTTTGAGAGTTAGGTAAGCCTTCTTTGAGAGTTTGATAAGCCTTCTTTGAGAGCTAGGTAAGCCTTCTTTTTGCTATGTTAAAGGCCTCCTTTTTTAAAAAACTGCTGCCCTGTTTTTTCAGCACCTACTACTTCCTTCTTCAACTTTGATCTTGTTTGATAAACTTGTTTCTCAACTTACTGTTTCTATGCCCCTTCTGCATAGATTCCACGTTCCCTTATCTCCATATTAAATGGTGTTTTCCTCCTTTCTCTCTTTGGAATTTTTTTTTTAGCGGTTAGGGAGGCGTAGACTAATATCTAATCTAATCTGGTACGTTGACAAGTTTGGGATAAGGTCTGAAGAAATGGGAGGCATTGGAGGGTCCCGTGAGTAAGAGTCAATGTGCAGTGTACTGTACTTGTTGGATTAGGTGTGCAATGGCGTATATGCCTAAGTAAATTCATGGTAACGGAAGTACTGTGCCGAGAAAGAAGACATCGACGGAAGTTCAAGGTCCAGCAAGAAGACAACGACGGAAGTACTGAGCCCCGAACGAAGACTACGACGGAAGTGCAGGGTCCAGCGAGTAGACAACGACCGAAGTGTAGGGCCCAGTGAGTAGACAACGATGGAAGTACAGGGTCGGGAAAGTAGGCAAGAACTGAAGTGCAGACCCAGTTAGCAGATAGCATGCAAGTGCTCCAAAAATTTGGTAATTTTAGGCCTTATGAAGCAAGAAATACCTCTCTATGTAAGAAAAAGAAAGAGAAAAGCAAGCAGCGTCTCAATATAAAATAACAGCGACATAAAAAAAGGCGTGGTTAACAAATATCGATTTCAAATCTTAAATTTATAACTTATAGTTGGAAAATCTCTTTGTTGACTAAAGATGTGCACTCATAGAGCTGCTTCCCCTCTTTATAGAATTGACCCGCTCAAAATTATGAGCGATCATGTTTCAGGAAATGTTCTTAAGAGGACCGTGACAAACAACGCTCGCGTACTTCAATTTCCAATACTAGTCGAACCATACCATTATCACGCGGACCGTAATCTCCCGACTTCATTAAATCTAGTCCGCAAAAAAAATACTCCCTCTCTCCTACGTCAATTTCGTGATAATTCAGTTTCCTGAGAGAAAAGTTAGTTCGAAGTAAAATCCTCGAGCTTCCCTCGCTGTTCTCAGAAAATCATTCTGGCCTTCGTTCCAACGTCGTCCAGATCCAGGATTTATCTAATTAACTGGAATTCAAAATTCCATTATCTTGGTTCAGTAAGAGAGTCATTTGTGCTTCCGGAGGTTCCCATAGAAAGGCAAATTTGACTTTCTAGATTTCAATCTCCTAGGAAAATTTTACGGCTTGTAGGCTGTAAAAGCGGTGAAATTACTGCTGACGTCGAGGATTGTATTTTTCTGTTCGTAATTTTGAATTGAGTCGCTAGGTTATAATTCAAACGTAGGTGGTGTTCGTAATGATTTAAGGAATAACGTTTTTTTTTTATGTTAAAAAGAGTGCCATAAATTCCTACTATCATTAACAACGAAATAAAAATTACCAAAAATATTTTAAAATAAATCGTAGATTTTTTGAAATATTTGTTCGTATCAACGACAACAGGTGAGTTAATTAGGGAATTTTCATTAAATAATCTACATTTTTGAGATGAAAAATTAAAATCCTTCAAGTAAATCCGAATTATTGAGAGTAAAAGGATTGTTTGTCTTTGTTTGGTCTCGCTTCATTGGGAACCCATTTTTTGTCCTCTACCTTTTATTCGACTGCCAAATTTCACTGTGCTCTGCTAGAGCTTAGAGCTCATGCAGTACATGTGTGGGCACTAGTGTTAAAATGTTAGTATCAGATGTAACGATATCATATGCATTGATATTACCTGTTCATGATTATGAAGTAAAAAATACAAATTTTTTAGCTGTTAGTCACAAATCAATCGTAGAATTCTGATAAGAAATTTAATTCGATTTTTGTCTTAGTTTATAACAATAACGAAATTTTATACTGCTATTGGTTATAATTAATATACATGTCATTACTTTTTCAACTTGTATAAGATTTTTTTAACTTGCCTGTTGCAGTCACTTTTTTGTTTATTCGTAATGAATACTCTTAATTTCCTGTGAGCTCGGAGTTGCCTCACCGCAAGTCCTCGAAGACTTGAGCGTGTATTTTCAATGTTGTTTGAAAAGCGCCTATTCAAATGAACAAAAGCGTGACGCTCCGGACCAAAGTTTCGGTCGACCAATTTCAAAGGGCGAGCAAGAATTCTAACAAGGAAACATTTCGCCTGCAAAAACGAAAGGTTTTGCTGCCGTCCAGCCATCAGCGGTGGTTTGAAGACATAAGTCAAAACATGACACGAATGTTTGTTTTCCGGAGCAAAAAGTCTGCTTGGGCTACAAGAAATGGAAGGCATGTCGGTTCGTCCACGGCATTTGACCATCACGGATGCCGCAAGTTTCAAGGGGACATTCTCGTTGCGCTCGTAATTTTTACCTAAGGGACCTTGTGATGTGTTGCGCTGCTTTTGTACTTCAATTGATGTTTTCTTTACTTCATGTCGTAATTTCTACTGCAATTAATATTTAGGATATGTTAACTTATCAGTGTAACACACCTGAGAACTTTTTCATTTAAGCATCTATTACTTGTTCGAGTAATATATCGGAGTAAATGACACACTTTTGCCACTCGCTGTTGTTGTGTCTGTGCAAAGGATTTCCCTAATTTGAAGAATCGTGTTTGAATATTTTCCGTCATAAGATATATAGTGTAACAGATTGTAAGAATGGACATAATGCCTACGGTTTCTCGGGAGCCTAAGTGAGTAACAAATCATGTTCTGGAGTCTTGAAAGCAAATGCTGGTACGGTTTGTAATAATGGCAACAGATGAATTACGGAATACTTCATAATACTTTAACAAATTTTGAGTTTTTCAAAGTAATCCTCAAAATACCGTATTTTCTGATTGATACATTTGATGTGCACTTGCTGTGTACTTTTTTAGGTGATCTCATGAAAACATACGTCATCCAGTTTTGTCCAAATTTACGACACACTATACTGATTACTCCGAGTCGAAAGCAAAATCCTTTCTCCAGTTCAAAGACATCAGCTGCAGTTTTCCAATGGAGAAAAAACAAACATCGGCATCTTAGGATGCTTTATTTCCAATCAAGCCTGATACATATGATCTTAAGCATTGGCTTTTCATATGTCTTAAAACTAACACTATAAATAGGACACCACGACGGTTCCCCCGTGAAGCCGGTACCCATTTCCGACACCTGGGTTGAGTGGGGTATTGTGCTTGTGCTCTCCCTTATACCCAACGGGGAAAATCGCCGCGCCAGTGCCGGGATACGAACCCGGGCCTCCAACATGCAAGGCCGATCCCTTAACCACTGTACCACGGCGAGAAAGAGATGACTTGAAGGAGACTTTCAGCTAATTTTAGGAACCTCATGTTTTTGTTATGTGAACGTGATTTCCATGCTAAAACTGTGAGCGCTGATTGTTATCCTCAAGAAGTGATTTAAAAGTGAACTCGCTGCAGAACACGGTAGATGAAACAAGGTAGGTTCAAACAAGAATTTTTTTCATTGACGGCATGGTTTTGCTGACGTCACGGCAATGAACCAATTGCAGCGCTTATATTGCATCTGGTAGCACTGCTACCCCAAAATATGGCTCCACTATTGGCCTAACGACATTAAGTTTTGGAGACGTCATAAAGTTTGTTTGAAATAAAGTCGTTCTATTGGCTAGCCAAACAAGAGGAAGTGTATTTTCTCCCATAGAAATGGCCCTACCTTGTTTGCTCTACCGTGCTGCAGAACCAACCTTGAGGTTAGCCTGTTTCTAAGAACTAATTTCTTAACTTTTCGAGTTTCCTCTCATACGATGTTCAGTAGACCGACCTCTGACGCAATTTTTTAAACATTTATTCTGTTTGCTTATTTACTGCATTTTACATCTATTTGAAGTTCTACAAGCTACCGCATATTTGCAGCCCCCTTAAATAGATCTTGTGGTTAAAGATACGCATAGAATTACAGTTATGCAGTATAATAATTAATGCTTGCTCCATAAACCCCGAGAAGCTGCCAATATTTTCAATCGCCACATTGTCGAAAAAAAGGAAATTTTACGAGTCCATTGTTCAAACCGAAAACACAATCATCTCAGTGACAATTTTTCTGTAATGATTTTAGACATAATACTGGATAATATCATATTCCACACGATTTGAGAAACTGTGTTTTTAATTAAGAAATGTCTTGTAAAATGCACGCAGTTTTTGAATGACCAAGAACAATCTTTTAATAGATTCCTATTGCCAGGAAGCATCTGCGTCCCTCGTGCAATCAACAAAGCGAGCCCCAACTTTGCAAGTGTAATTTTCAACAGCTCATTTATTCATTTGCCGCTGCTGTGAAAGTAGAGGAAAAGGTAGCGTTTTTACGAAGCGCCCTAGCCGGTCCAAATGAAGTGGTCGGCCGTCACAGCTACTCGTGTTTGCTACGTTACGAGTGGAGCCACCTATGGAGGTTGTCCTTTGTTACAATTTATACACAATATATCACCTTGGCCACCAAAGATCTACTCGAGTGCTGAACAATATTTTCAGCGTGTGTCAGTTCATAACGAAAAAACGAGCGGGGGAAATATGAAATGCAGACACTATAATTAAAGTTTAATAATATCACCGAAATGTTTGATACGGTTGATACAAAATAATTAATAGTTAGATGAAAAATAAATTCGTGTCGGCCGTGAACGACGATGCTCGTCCAGGCGAGACGTGCGTTGGAGACGGCCCAAAGAATTAGAGCCGCTGTCATGACTCCAGGCGCAAACCCCCTGCGCCTTCCGTTAGTGCACCTAGGTGAACAATTAGAAAATTTGAAGATAAAAGGTAAATGAGAAATATAACGATCTGAATTGCGGAATATATAAATTCGTTCAAGACACCCAAATCTAACCCCGATCTGATATACATACACCCGCCGAAACTAAATTAACACCCACCGATCTGATCTCATACACCTTCTCGAAATTTACACCCAATGATCTGATCTCTAACACCTACACTAAATTTGACACCCAATGATCTGATCTCTAACACCTACACTAAATTTATACCCAATGATCTGATCTCTAACACCTACACTAAATTTGACACCCACCGATCTGATTTAAACCACGGACCTACTTCGAACTAATTAACAAATAAATTGAATACCCTAAGCGCTATTATTTAACAGGTGGGAACGGAACACTTCAATGAGCTTCAGCCGAACAATCTAATGCTTACGCACGACACACGAACGCACTGCGACTTACTGCTCTAGTGGTGAAGCGAAGTGTCTTCTAGTGGTGGTGAGATGACGATGATGGGTGCGCACTCGCGCTCACAGGGCGCTTAGCCACCTCCTCCCATGCCGACAGTGACGTGTCAACAAAACACCCACACGCTGCGTCGACGGACGGCGGAAGAAACCGTAACGGATAGTGAGGTAGCGGAGAGTCAGAGGTTGATGTGGCAGCGGTGAAAGCTGAAGATAGTCTGCTGATTTTGGGTGCAACAGATCTGAGGTTGGATCTGCCAACAGTGGCCTCGAGAAAAAGTCAGTGGGCGAGGAATAAGATGTCGACAGTGCGAGTCGCTATGCCGGTTGCAAGATAAATAATTGTCAACTGTACTATTGAAGTGTTCGTAAAAAACTAATGAAATATTTTCTCCCATATACCGAGGTAAATAAAAAAGGCACTTTTCGACAGTTCATGCGTAAAGAAGAGCTACTTGATTTTTTATTTTTATACCAATTATCGAATGAAAAATGTTCGCATTATATGCGGTGAAATGTAGAACAAATTTCATAATTTTAGGCTTAAATTTGCACTATTGAATAGACGTGCGTTAAATTCAAAGCACGTTTTCTAAGTTTTCTAAGAGAGCGTGGCCATTTAACCAACATGAACAACTCTGTAAATTTTCAAGAGAACAGTTACGTGAATACTAGCTTAATTTCCGGTCTTTGTTTCGACTTTTTTCTGACGTCTCCTGTGTGTATTGTTCTTGCACCAATACTTTCAGTGATGAGCAAGTATCGTAACCAATCATTACTGTTCGCTTACCTTCAGCATTTTCATTCACTATTTACGCAGCAGCTCGGCACTTAGAGCAAAACAACGGCAATGCCGAGCGGCTTTTGGATCTTTCGCTTAAGCTCGATGCCGGCGTTAAATTTAATCTGCAGCGGGAAATAATGCAAATGGCGCAGTAAAACTCCTCTGGAATTTTGGATAACATTGTTGCCTTGTTAGTGAGGGAAAAATAGCGGAAATGGAACAACTGGAATGAAGATGTATTGTTCCTGTAAGTCTACGATCTTTATACTGTTTCAAAAGCGAGGTGTGTTTGCAAAGGCTTGCAGTTTATCTGCTGATGTTCATTATTTGGAAATCAAGCTTGAATTCAGTTGAATTTTTTAATAAGCACTGCCAATGAGCTTTAATTCACACATTCTTTTGTTCATTAAATTTTTTCAGATATTTTTCAGGGCGCACAATGCATGCACAGCTAATAATTCTAACAGAAGCCATAACATGATAATAAATATTCTTCAACGTATTTCGGACATGAAATCTGCATGAAATGTTTGCGGAAATTTTTCCATGAAGATTACATGTGCAGGCAACTAACAGCGGCTCGTAACGTAAACTCTTAACACTCCACTTTCCCGGCCAAATCAACTGCAGTTCTATGATTCTGAGGTGAGTGTGCCAAGGCCCCTCATAAATGCCTCTGCAGGAGTGCAAAACAGCATGAAGGCTGGTCTTGCACGAAACAATTTCATTGCATATCTTCCTCTTCTCTGTACGACAATTACTGCAACGCAGCCCCTCAGGGGAATGCAACTATTGTATCTATGGGCATTAACGCTCCTAGGGGGAAAATATGACGTCCTGAGGTGGGAGTAACGTAGTCCTTCTATTTGTTGCAATAAAATATTTTTCGTTTTGGTGAAGACCATCTTTTTCGGTTCACTGCTGTCTTGTTTTTCAGCGCCTCTGACTCTCTTCTTTAATGTTCTGCTCGCCATAGCCGTGCTCGCCATAGCCGTGTGTGTATAGGATCTGACTCCGTGCGGGGAGACCCGGGTTCGAGTCTCGGCGCTGGTGGCGATTTTCTCTGTTGGGTCTAGGAGAAAAATTCTAAGCACAAGGCCCCACTCTCCCCAGGTGTCTGAAATGGGTACCGGTCTTGACCGGGGGAAAGCGTCATGGCGTCCTGGTGTTAGTTATAAGGCATTTGAAAAACCAATGTAAAAGGTGATATGTATCATGCTTCAATTGGAAATAAAGCATCCGTAGATGCCGATGTTTGTTTGTTTGTTTAACTTTTATCGTATTTCATAACCTTCCTTCTTTTTCTTCGGATCTTGCTGTTTCTATGCGCACGGGATTTATTGCAGGAATACTCTTTGTGCATAGATTCCACGTTTCCTTAGCTCCATACTAAATGGTGCCTTCATCCTTTTTCTCTTTGAATATGTCTGTAATGGTTAAGGTAGGCTAATACTCATTTATAATCAATCAATCATTACTGCAACGCGGTACATCTTAGATGTAACGGTCGTGTTTTGTACATTGAATACTAAGCAGCTTCTTTTATTTGCTCAGCAGAACATTACATGAGCGCTTGTAAGAGCAACAAATAGTATTCAGTTTTATTGAGAACATAAGATGTTTTAAAGAAAATGAATCGCATTGCAAATTTGTCAGGGCTATGACACCAACTTTAGACATTACGTAAAATAATGAAAGACTTGGAGCCTTGCTAGGCTTGTGAAAAACATGCTCTCCACGCGTTTCTCTTTCATGCGGTACTTCAAAGAAATTTCTGAGAAATATCTTCAAAGCCTCTCCATCACACTGCACACCCTGTGTAAACAGGCGAGCAATAAGAATAAATCAACTAAAAAGAGATGCCGCCATCATTCTGATTCTTCTGACGTTATTCACAGAGTTTAAAACTCATTAAAATTTTACGAGTAAAAGTTTTTGCATATCATTGAGAGCTTGATCCGAACTCATTCTTCGCGAATAAGGTTTAAACCATGCGATGTGGTTTATTGCAATCATTGGCATTTTGAAGATTGCCTAGCTTAGAGTACGTCATATTATTGCTCGCATGTTTGAGTTTGTATTGTGAGAAACTTGCCCAGTCTTACTTTTTCGCCACCTGCTTGAATGTTTTTCGCCGCCTGAGCGATTTAAGCTATTAAATCGCTTAGGCGGCGAAAAACATGCATGCATGCAGGTGGCGAAAAACATGCATGCAGGCGGCGAAAAAGTTAGATTGGGTAGCGCCGGCAATCATTTTCTACTCCGAACGCTTCTTCAGCAAGTACAGGAATTTAAATAATAATTGAACGGGGTTTCATTACCAAATTTTCTAATTTTTCTGCAACCGATTTTGAATATTCATGATTTCCATGAATACATAAATTTTTATGGTAGATAATGCATTCAATGTTTTGAGTTTCTGCAATTTCACTGCATATCACTAGATGTTGTTTGCCTAAAACAGTTTCAGCTTAGCTTCTGAGAAAAATGAAAAACAGATTTTCAAGTTCATTCTACACGGCGCTTCAGTTCCATCATAAAAACATTGGAACTTTCAAGTTTAATTGATTCATTTTTTCGCAAATCGCTACAGAATTCAAAAAGCACCATGGTAGATTTAAATTTCCCTCATGAGCAATGACAGCGGAAAAACGACGAGCTTTGTTGAAAATGAAAGTTCTTAAGTTCATTATGACCTAAAATAATTACATGGCTTATGTCGAATGAATAGAGGTGAGTGCAGTCATTTCACTACCAAGTATAGTTTCTTAAGATGCTCACTTGTGTGTCTAAGGCCGCCGTCACACGACGACCAAATGGTAACGTTTCGTCATAATCATCTACAGTCAGCGGCACTACTCGGTCTGTCTAGTGTGACGAACCCGCCAGATTTCAGCCTTAGTTTGAGACCAGCTTGGTTAAAACTAAGGCTGAGATCTGATTGTTTCGGGGTCCTGGACAGACCGAGTAGTGCCGCTGAGTGTAGATGATTATGACGAAACGTTACCATTTGGTCTCCGTGTGACGGCGGCCTAATATCTGCCCGATACTCAATCAATGTCCCAAGACCGGCAAGACGTAATGCAATGCACCAAGATGTAATGGTTTGAAAAACTATTTAATTTGTATTTTTTGGAAAATTATACGTCGTTTAATATCTCGTTTTGAGAACCATGTCGGAACAAAAACCAAGTTTGATTTCGAACTTATTTAAGATTTTGTTCGTAAATTTTTTCCCCGTAAAATATTCAAAGCCTCTCAAGAGGCATGGGATAGGCCATAGGTTCAAGTTAATTGAATTTATCTATCCCTCGCTACGGGGACTGGCGCCCCCGGAAGATACTGGTAAAATGCTTTCTCTCTAGACAGGCCTTCGAGACTTCTATCTTTCCTGCCTACTTTACTCCCTTCACTGTCTATACTTTCTTCGCTTTTTCTTTTTTGTCTTTTCTTCTTCCCCTTCCTAACTCGTTTCTATGCGCAGGTTGTTCCGTGTGGGAACACATCTTATGCATAGATCCCCTTTTCTCACAGTCCATATTAAACGGTTCCTCCTCATCGCTCTTTTCTGATCGTCTTTGATGGGGCTAGGGATTTTTAAACTAATCAAAATAGTGAAGGTTTAGAGCTTTGCTGCAATCGTGTAGACAAAAACTTCAGTGTTTGGCTGTCAAATCCTAGAAAAAAGACTAAATTTATCCCATGATAAGAATTAGAAGAGTTAGACTCCATGTATATCCTGGAAATAAACACCAGATACCGGGTCAATGAGCCGAAAAAGAAATTGAAAGCCGTGTAATAGAGAAAGTGTAAATGCAATCGGATGACAAAGTGATTCGTTTTTCGCGGCTTATACGCATGTACTCCAGATAAAACCCACCTGATCTACTATCACGATTTTTTGAGTTATTGATCAACTGATTTACAGATATAAGTGCCTGCTGAACATTCACACGAAAATCGGTCTAGCCTGCAGCTAGTTGTACACTTTCGAGCTATCACATCTGAATAATTGCACGGATATCTGTGTGATCTGCTGTGAGGTTTTAGGTTTTTTGGTTCCAAGTGTGTCGCACCTGAACAGTCTCATGCGAACTCTGTCCGCACATCTGGTATAAATACAGTATACACGCAAAGTTGCGGCAAATCTTTTTCTCTCCGTACTTATTTCTGAATGTTGGTTATATATTTCTGTATTTTTGCTGTGTATCGCCAGTATATTCATTGTCTTCGCTATAACTATGCATTTCGTCACTCGTCTTCACTTAATTTACACTACATGTCATGTTTTCTATTTATATAGTGTTTATTAGTGTTCTGTAAATCAAAAATTTTCTGTTTGTGAATATATCCTTTCTCTTATTTGTTTTGGGCGAGTTGGCACAATTTTCCATTTTGCTCCATTTTTTTGTTGGTTCTTTTTCATCATTTTTCTCGCGTTCACCTAATGCTACATTTCTCCATTAAAAATTAATAACTGAAATGCTCACTTTTCGTTTCAGAGTCACGAAAACATTCAGTGAAATTTCCCTAAGCGTTGAAAAATATCGCAATAGACAAAGGAAATTTCTAATGCACTCGCGCGAGCAATTATGCCTGCAATGCATTTCGATATTTTACTTTCAGAATTTAGTGCAGAAAATGAATCGAAGAGACACTCGTGTAATGAAATGGATGAATGCGCACATTGAATGAAGGAACTTCTTTAAAGAATGACTGTCATTTTAATGATTTCATACTACGCTTAATAATTGTACCTACGCTTGTAATTGTGAAATGTACTTGTAATAAATTAAAGGACAGCTTGACAATTGGTTAGACTGTGTATCCTCTAATTTTGTCCGCTCCAATAATGGTTGATTTTGTAATATTTGAAGCGATGCTTTGACATGAATCGATGTTTCTAATCCAGTATAACGTAGCACTCAGAATGAGGAAAAATTTTTTCCCATTTAACCGATGTAATACCTCCGATGTTGCAAAATTTCTTTCTGGCTCACTCTTGCTTTGCCACAAATTTATGTATTAATATTCTGTTGTTATAGTCTGTTCGATGCTTCAATAATTTCTTCACTATTCAAAATGTCATTTTCGATTACGAAAACTCTTGGCAATGAAATAAGTTCAATAATGAAGAGGTGCAATGCGAACGATGAACAAACAGCAAATTGGCAACTTTAAAATTAGTGCCCGTGGAACGTAAGCGTACAATTTGCTTCATCGTTCAACAGGAGAGGAGATTACTATCTCACTTTACTTCCCTCAAGAGGAGATAACTTGTATTTATGAAAATTAACTCTCCTAGGAGGAAGATGCGAGGTCCTGAGCAGAAAGTTAGGTAGGCCTTCCTTTGGTTGAAGTAGAGGATGTTTTTTTATTTAAATGATCATCTTTTTCTGGTTCACTGCCCTCCTATTTTTCAGCAACGACTACTTCCGTCCTTATTTTTTATCTGGTTTCATCAACTTCTTTTTTAACTTACTGTATCTATGCGCAGGTGGTCTTGAGTAGAAATACACCTTGTGCATTGATTTCCTGTTCCCTGTATTTCATACCAATAATACCTTCCTTCTTCGTCTCTTTGGATTACTTCAGCCCATAATAAATATGATCAATCTAGAGGGCAATAATTCCTTATTCAATCGATCAGACCATAGATTTTCCAGTTGAATCTCCCACAAACGTTAAAATAATCTGTGTTTTCAAAATTTAAATCACGGGTGTATGGGCATGAAATGGAACATAATTGACATTTTTAGCTACCGACAATTTGAGGACACTTACCAATTTAAAATTTCTTCATTAAAATGTTTCAATTAATTTTCTCGAGATAATTAGTTGAATTAATCTTAATTAATAATCCTAATTAATTAAAAGCTTATTAAAAAAATCTAATCATAGTGAATTACATAATCATTAGTGCTTGGAAAACTTGTTTCCATCTTATAACTGTTTTTTTTTCTTGTCCACGAGCATATAATTCCTACTGCTTGTAGATGCAGTGCACAAGCATTTTTTTTTAATTTTAAAATGCAACAGGGAACGCATTTTGATCGGTTAGCTTCTGTGCGACAGTCTCAATTTACAAAATTCGTAATCTTCATCTCCACTCTCCAGCGATATCCAAGCGTTGATGGTTATGCGAGATAGTTGAAGTACATCGAAAATTTCCTGACCATCTTTCCAGAGACTACACAGATAAAAAATGGATTGTCGTGCACAGTAAGGTGGCTAATTGGCCCTTCGGTTGACTTTCCAAAGTATCGCATTCAAGTTCGTCAAGTCATCTCGACATCCTTATAAGTTCGGTCATGACATTACCATCACTTGATGAAGAATGGAGGCAGTATTTCGCGGAGTATCTGAGGTGCTCCGACCTAAACTAGTCAACATGAAAGATATTTGACCCAAGTGAAGCTCACACTCTGAAGTAACGAGACGTAGATTTTTTATAATAGAGATGGAGAGTACCCGAGAGAAATCGTTTGGATTAATTTTTTAGTTAAAGATCACTTGAATATGATGAACTACTCCATTGAATACGATCAACTACTTCATTGAATATGATCAACTACTTCAAAATTGCAATTACTTTACTGACAACCCGATAATTTTGATCAAAATGAAACTTTAGCTTTGTTAACAATTTGACTTCGGCAGGTTAAACTGAAGTTTAACATTCAACTAAAATTTAGCGTAAATTGTTGTAAGTAATACTGAAAATAGTAAACATTAACTGGTCTGTTCCTTCATATAGCTTCAATTAAACATTAATAAAATTGAGGTTGTGACTTCTGGTCGGTCAGCAGCATATTGAAAACTTCCTCCGTGTGCACTGCATCAGTGTATTGTTACCAACGAAAAAAAAGGCTTCTCACGTATTTCGCTTGGTGGTTCGTTGTTCATAAGTGCATAGGAGCATGCCGGAACACTTCTCGGATTGAGTAATCTCTGAAAAACTGTTTCAAAATAAGCGGAATTGAACCTTCTTACTAGATCAACAATAGTCGACCACGAAAACTCCTATGTACCTAATTTTGCTGACATTAAAATGTTTGATTTCGCGTACGCTTCCAAATTTAGAAGTTCATTTATTGCTATTTCTCGCATTGGGTTGCTATAAAGTTCGTTCATCGAAGGCAGAGGCATCAGATCTCCGCTTTACGTTAGCGGCATTTTTGAGTCCCACATCTAGTTTTCTGCAGTCGAGTTGAGGCTGCGCAGTTGTACAGCGACGGAAAATTTGAACACACTAACATTTAAGGCAAAAATTTCATGACTAATTACGAAAGTAAATCGGATAAGCTCGATTCATAACTTATTTTACACTCAACTACTCATATTCTGAATATCCCCTACAGGAAATTCTGCACGCGAGCAGAATAACTTATAACTTATTTACACTCAGGGACTCATATTCTGAATTTCCCCTACAGGAAATTCTTCACATGTAGTTGCATTACAGCTGCGAGTGTCGGCCATGGTAGGTGTGGACACACACCGTGCCTGTCCTGTCCGGTGCCGCGTACTGCACTGCAGTCCGGCTGTGGTCCTCACAGAGGTAGGTGTACTCGTTTGTGTTCAGCTCTGTGCTCAGCGGCATCCTCACGTGGATTTCCACGCACTTCACCTTCAAGAAAATACTTTGGTAGTTGTTAATGAACTTTTGTGTATTGATGTTGATGAACTTTTGTGTGGTAAGAGTTTGATTTTAGTGTGTGAAGTATAATTTGGCTAATCTAGAGCTGTTTGTGCGTATTTTCCTCATAGATGAAAATTAAGGCTCATAAAAAAGTCATATAATAGTGTTCGTAGTAAATTCAGCTGTAAACTGATTTTGGTTCAGCATATTCTTGTGTTTTCGGGCCTTTTAATTTAAATTCAATAAACTAATATTTTTCGCAATACTCTCATGGTAAAATAAAAACCTCAAGCAGCTGTGACCTTGGTAAAATTTTTAATCCAGTTACATACCTGTGGGTCATATGAATCTCGAATGCTTTTCATTTTACCCGTCTCAATGATCACGTAGAGATGAAGCTAAAGAAATAAGTTATTCATGGAATACATTCATAGGTAGCTTTCAAGTGTCTTACATTGGGCGTACGACAGGGTATAAGTGTCTTCCTTTGCAAAGAAATTTTTTTCTCTTGGATAATGAACCACTATTCAAATCAGATTAGGTTTTGTTTCGTTTAATTATTCTGTTACTTAAAATCAGAAAATCCATTCACTCACTCCCTCACGGTGAAATACACTTGTAATAAATTGAAGGACAGCTTCACAATTGGTTAGAGTGTGTATCCGCTTATTTTGTCCGCTCTCATATTGGACGGAATTATTTTGCCTTTCCTAAACCTGTTCCTTTAATACAATTTCCCAACTTGATTCAAATTTTGAACTCGAAAATCCATTTGCATGAGTGAATCGGTGGTACTGCTTGTTCATCAATGAAGAAACATACGTACTACAATAACTTTTTTTAGATAGCAAATTTTGCGTGTGTACTATATTACATTATTAAGCGTTGTATGGAAAATGCTTCTCACAAATTTGTGTTGAGGAATTTTTTACTTTCCCATAAAGAATTATAAAAACAAATTCCAAACTAAGTCAAATGTGTGAGGTTGGGTATAGTTTTCTCCTTTTTATTCAGTCCAGGAGCATAAAGCAAGCAAATCTGTGTATGGCACGAAAAGAACAGCTACCAGCATAGAGGGTCGTGATGTAGGAGTTATCAGGAGACCAAAAACTACCCGGAAAATATCTTGGTCTGCTCTGAAAAGAAATGGAAATTCTACAGGGAAGTTCACGATCGAAGTGCCACACTTCACTATATAGTTCATAGTAACTAACCAGAGCTGCAAACCAATTAATTGAAGGAATATTAATCGGTAAATTTAAACAGAACGAAAACTTTTCATATCGTACGAAGTTTTCAAGTCACTCTTTGGAGCTTACCTTCTCTTGCTTTTTTCTAGAGGACGAAAACCAAGAGAGTGTGTCTTTCATGTAAGGCCGGAGTTGACGAATCATTCAATGCTAATCAGTTCTCAACGCCATTCAGTTGCAAATAAAGAGTGAAAAAGACCATTTAATCGATCAGGCGTATGTTAGTCTTCCACTTATTCAGCATTGATGACACTTTGCCATTTAGGCCAATTTTTGAGTGATATAGAATATTAAAATGGTTAAAATGGCCAAATTTGAGCTTTTTTGTACCACAATACCAGAACACAATCCGTATTACCAGATCCTAAGAATATTTTCCCTGCTTGGAGTTCTACCGCTCACTCAACCTAAATAATTTTTAGCATGCATGTGCATAACAATTCCCTGAAACTGGAACTTGTATTGGAATTTGCTTGCGCTGTCACAAACAAAATATGATTCTTTGTATCGAAACCAACTTTATAGAAGATCCGATGCTGTATTCCGGTTTTAAGTTATACTATCCAACTCTTCGATTGTAAGAAGGGGAATTTTGTTAAAGCTAAAGTATTACGATATATACTCCTGAGCCCATTCATTAACGGTCACATGAAAAATGTCTGTCATCAAGGGGCAACATTTATATTGATCCGAAGGTTTTGGATTGATGAATAATTTTTTCATGTTTTGCTTCCCATTTAACAAATTTCTATGAGAGCTAGGAAAAAGAGTATGACATTTTTAAATCTATACGGCATCTGAAGTATTCGATTGATCGGTGGAGCAAAAATTGTCATTAAAAAGACCATGATTCTATAATGATAAACATGCTAATTATGATATCAAACTGTCCTTAGGGGTTACGTATGTGAGCATTAGACTGATATAATAATAATATTGTTTTTTTCTTTTTATTATAATTCAAATTATTGAGTAATAATTTAAATTTAAATAAAACATTATGTATACAAATATCATTTTCCTTATTTGTATTTTTCAAATTTAAATAAAACACACTCATATGTGTGGTTATGATTCAATTATTCATAGCGTCGTACAACAACCGAGAACACGGAGCGGCCACCGGAAGTCTTGTTTTTTCCAGAAATTGCGGCCGCTCAAGCGTGAGGGCAAGAAATGGACTTAAGCTTACAAGACCAGAACTCCATTAAAATTCAATGGAAGTTTTCATTCCCCGCTCTGGGAATTTCCAAGGAATATGCTAATAACGAGCTACGCATTTTAGTTTGAATGTGTATCTATAAAGACAAGCGATAACTTCGCTAGAACACACAAATTGAATTTCTTCACGTGTTAAATTCTTTACTAATTTACCTAAAAGACGTTAAGAAACAACAACCACACATCATTTGTTCTGAAGAACTACGATTTCGTTTCTTTTTGTAATTTACAGAGTAGCTTTCTTTTGAGGTAAATTTTCTTCCCCTTCAATTTTAAATCGTTGATCTCTTGAGTTAAGAATAAAGGAGAGGGGAGAAGCTTCTCAGGAAAATGAATCTGACGAGAATTACCCATCACAGTGATTTATGAACGTCATAGTTTTTTGAGGCATCGTCATCAAGTGTGTGCACCAAGACCCAAGTCTTACGTTCAAGTGTTGGTAAGCCTTACCTTTCTTTGCAAGTTTTTCATTTTGCTAAGGTTCAAATGTTGGTAATCCTAAACTTTCTTTGTGAGTTTTTCCTCTTTCTTAGGTGGTCCAGCCTGCTGGAGCTCTTTTGCCCTGATGAAGAAAATTGGATTGGTGTGAGGTAATATTTTTCCCACTACAACGGTGTCGAAGCATTTCTGCTTCCAGCTGAAATAAGTTTAGAGTCACCAGTTTAAAGCCTGATGACATTGTGCGACCGCGCTTGAGGGTCAACCAAGTGGAAAAGATGCATTTTTTCTTTGTTTATAAAGTATATTACAGGTTCGTTTATTATGTTTCTCCATTGAATGCATCACAAAGGGAAAATGAATTTTACGAATAAGAAAGATTGCCTTATAGTGTTTCAATAATTTTACTAACAAACTCAAATTTTCAACTATTCTTGATGAATTGATAATGAATTTTGTTTCGTTTATTCCACCGAGATGAATAATTTGATCGTAAAACACGTTCTCAGGTAGATGAAAGTGTTTTTCTGTTAATATCTCTTGAACGCAAGTAAATTTTATTTGACTCAACACACATTTTTACTCGGCTAGCCACTAAGAAGAATTACTTTGAAATTGAGTCCGAGCGTTCTGTGTCGATTATGAATACGTAAACCAGGAAGTGTCCCCGTATCAACGATACGCTCTCCAGCGTATCATGGACACTCGACTTGACGTTCCCCGTGAGATTTGAGAGTCACTGAACTCGCCTTGAGGCAAAATGCCGCGGGCGTGTGTACTCGCGACTTTACCGTGAAGTGTTAGCGCCTCTCCACCTGTTGCTGGAGGCGGCTTAGAGCATATAATTTAGTTTTTATCCTATTTTTCTGCAACTTTTCCTCTTCTGCTGGGAAAGCTGATGTTCTGATCCGGACGTCCGATACCAGAGTGTAGGACGAGCATGCAAACCTATTTTAAGCTGTAATTTTTGTTTTTGTATTTCTAATTGTGGTCTCTTCTATTGAAACTTTGAGTGAATAGGGGGATTAAGTTTAACTAGGTATTGCGAAATAAGTGTAATAGTGCTTATTCATGTAAATTAAAAGTGTAACGAATGGGCGTTGGTAATTGGAGAACTCAGACCTCGGGCTTGGATCACGGTCTTCAGGATGTCAAGATAAACCTGGTTTGCTTTGGTGCATGCTGCTGACTAAAATTGCAAGTGAATTAGACAATCCCTTAAATGAGCCAAATAATTTCCTCACTATATGAGATTTGAATTTTTTATGTTTCGAAGCAGCATGTTTTACGAGTGAAAACTCTATCTTTGTTGTGATATGTGCGCACCCATCACCTCTGATCGGGGTACAGTTTGTAAAACACGAATATTTTGAGTGATATTGACGTATGCAGCTAAGCATTACTACGCACATTTAAATGATGTTGACACATACTGCTACACCTTACTTCTGCACATTAGAATAATGGTCACACACATTGCAAAACTTCATTTCTGCACATTAGAATAATGTTGACATATACTGCTAAGCCTTATTTCTACACACTAGAATAATGTTGACACATACTGCTACACCTGACTTTTGCACATTACAATAATATTGACAGATATTGCTAAATTTTATTTCTACACATCAGAATAATGTTGACACACTCCTAAACCTTATTTCTGCACATTAGAATAATGTTGACACACTCCTAAACCTTATTTCTGCATATTAGAATAATGTTGACACACTCTTAAACCTTATTCCTGCACATTTGTTGCATTACCGTAAAGAGTCCATCACTACATGTGATGGACTCTGTCACAGAGCATGGAGGTCCCTGTCACAGAGCATGGAGGTCCCTGTCATAGAGCATGCAGTGCTTCCGTCTCACGGAACGAGCACCAGCATTCGCTGATGACATAATATCGCAGAGCCAATAATAAGGCGCACACCGTCCCTCCTGTCATTCACGCGAGGAAAATGCCTTGAGCTTCCTGCACAGCAAATCAGGCGGCAAATCAGCTCGCTAAATGGCCTCTACTTGGAGCCAGTCTCGGAATGTGCAGGGATGTGAGCCAGGGCGTAGCCGTATGGTCAGTCTCTGTGTCAAATATTCTCTCACATTCTCATATATGTAATTTTTATCGACATTTGCTTGTTTGCATGAGTCACTGATATTTATATTTTTCTAAAAATGGCCGACGTTCACATGATTGTAACATTCACCTGTATTTCCATGTTTGTAACATTCACCTGTATTTTTATGTTTGTAACATTAACCGGCATTTTCATGTTTGTGCCATTCGCCAACATTTGTGTGTTCATAAGTCATTGATACTTTGCAAGTAAAATTCACGATGGTAAAATTCACCAAAATTCACATCTTTGTTACATTTATCGAACGACACTCATGTTTTCTTAATAAATGAAGTACAACAAATTTTAATTCATAGTGGCAAGTTGATAGTTTCAGGATCAGAAGTCAGAGCCATATTCGCATGAATGGCAATGCGTACGGATGAGAATTAACGTAAGAACAGCTAAGCTCACCTTCATCGACATGTCTCAGGACAGTTTACTGTCGGTAGAACGCAGTAATAGCAAGCTTCAGTTTTTAGAGAACGCATCGCATTTGAAAGAGTTGCGACGGGTGTGGAGCGAATTTGTAAAACTATTAACTTATTTGTTTTTAAATAAACTTTTCATCTAAAACTGGAATTCATATCCAACGTTAACGTTATAAGTCACACTTCAAAGTTAGAACTTTTTTTTTCTGAGCTCCTATGTTGATGTGTGCAAATAAATATCTAAATAGGATATGTTATGTCGGCAATAGATTCTCTTATCAGTGAGTTATGTGCAATTATTTCTATACAGTGTATTTCAGCCTGCTTTTCCCTAATGGATATCTTCCGCGAAAGTCACGATTAAATAGCTATTGGTTCTGTAAATTTAGTCGAAGAATTAGCTCGCTTGTACAGTTGTAATGTACATACAGTATGCCTATGATGCTTTCGAAATAACTCCCAAAACATCAAAATGAAGCAAATATCACCGGTTCAATACCTACTGTATATAAGATACCAAAAATTCTACACAATTGACTTTCGTAATATTTCTTGTAGGAAGGTGTGTGTGTGTGTACTGGCCTCCCCTACCCATTTCTTATTAGGTATATGGGTCGTTATGGGTATCAATGACCGTGATGAATGTAATTCATTGAAAGGCATTTTCACTGAGACACATTTTCATCTTCAGCTTTTTTTTTTGAAGCCGGAGTAAAGCGCGCGCAAAATTTCTTACAATTCCTACTGGCTAAAAATGATGAACCGTGCTGAGCAGACTTGTTCAATCTCATCAAAAACTGCTGCTGTGGTCTAGGCAGGTCACCGATGATACCTGCATCATTGATAAGGCCGTTAGAACCGACGCTGCGCAGCGGCTGCGCATAGATGTTCACTTTGCCGCATTAGATGCCCGCAGCGCAAATGTCCTTCTCGACGTAGCGCAGTTTTGCGTAGTAACGCTGTAGCCTCGACCGCCGTCTAAGATACTGCGGCAGCTTGTCTTTATGCGATTTCTACTCTTTCAACTGCGCTGTGCAGGATTTAGTACGATAAGCTGAGCAAATGCAACGGTGATTTTAAAATGGGAAGTTTGTCCCATTTGGAAGTTTGTAGAATTTGAATAATAGTTTATATGCCCCTTGACAGTAATCATTTTCGAACAGCCTTGCCTGAGTAATTATTTTTTCTGAATTAAGTGTTTTATTTTTCAGATGTTGAAATAGCTTTCAGGTCAATGTTGCCCGTGCAATTGTGGGAAAAAAGTGTCCAGAACTTGGTACGTAAGGAGAGCTATAAAAAGTCGTGAATGACTTAGCAGTGCTTAGAAAAAATCACACCTGACTTTTGTGTCACTAATTTCGGTGATATCGATACACTCCTACGAACCTTTGTAAAACAGTGCAATGAAGCTTTGATCTACTGGAAGTATTGAGAATCGAAAAAGGAAAATACTCAATTAACTAATAATATTCAAACTTAAGTTAACCAATATTCCATCCTTGGATGAAAAATCCGTGTTTGCTGCAGTTCCTTTTCAAGTGTGTCAAGAAAACAAGTATTACGTAGCGCTTTGGATAAACATTTAATACATCAGACAACAGGTAACAGAAAAACTCTAGAGACAATTTTGCATGTGAGTTAGCGCATCATTTCAAACGGTGCTCGGAGGAACCTTCAAGTGGTTCACTGAACTGACGAAGCCAAAATTTCCGATGTTCCTGCCGTAGTGCGCAGGAACTGCAAGTTCCAAGGATGGAGGGTGCTTACTGGCGCTCGAATCGGAGGCCACGCCCACTGGAGGTTGGACTTCGCCGCTGGCGAGTACTGCTCTGCGCATTGCTACTCTCCACAGGTGAGTTATAATATATACATGACACTAATGAAGCTTCGCTAATGGTGATGTAATGACGGGTATTTCTATCTCTGTTGTCAAATACTGCTCAAGTTATAATATATGACGCTAATACTTGAAGCGTCGCTATTGGCGATGTATTGACGGGCATTTTTTATCTCTGTTGTCGAGTTCTGATTTGCGCATTACTACTTTTCACAGGTAAGTTATAATATGTATGGTACTAATACTTAAAGCGTCTCTGAGGGTGATGTAGTTTAACATATTCGTGAAAAATATTTTAGGACGATATTCCGAGTATTTTTTCAATTGCGGATTTAAATTCTGAATCTTTAGTCTTGTTAATGAATTTTTCGTAAAATCATTTAACTGCGGAGCCCGGTCCCCGGTGCAGGTCAATGCTCTTGAATTTTCTGCTGCGCCAATTGTCATCAGTGATACTATTATTAGTATACATTTAATTTGAGCACTGCTTGTCTCCATCGGTGGTTAATCCTGGTGTTCGTTGCACTGTTTTTTAGTAGTAAGTCATTAATGAGACTGCTTAGCGACGTTTTATTACGATTTTTCTTAGTAATAAATGAACTAAGGTGTAACCTTTCTCGCAGTTTTGTGCTATACCTATGACGGCTTTTCATGTGGGTTAGATTATTGTGCATTTGCCATAGGTTGGGACTGTGAACCTTTTGTTAACATACAATTTGTTCTAATCCTCAAAGCTATTGGAATAGATCGGTAAAATGATACGTTAAAAAATTTAACTGGCTTAAGTTTTTGCCTTTTTTTTGCATGTTTAAATGTTATCCCTTACAATCAATTGCAAATTTAACCTCATTCATTCACATGAATCGGTTAATTTTTGCAGAGGAAATTTCCAACGAAATTTTACCTTCATGAAAATGAATGAGCAGTTTAATTTAGATATTTGTACAGGCACATAAAAATATGTTATTGTAGACGGGCAAAAATATTTACATTTTTGTATATTAATCGTTACAAATCGGCCATGAGTGGAAGAAATTACCCCATTAAACCTCTCGTACTCGCGTGTTTTCTGTTGGAATCTGAGTGTTCAAACTGTGGCAGTTGAAAATTAAAAGAGATCATGGAATTTTAGTTCACGCACTTTTCTGCGGTTAATTTATCAGCGTGCTTTGCAAAAATTTCACTTTGAATATCCAATTTATCGTTTTTTTGAAATATTTCCGAAAACGCAGTGGGGCTGCCCCATTGCTATTTATTTGATCACACAGAGTGCCGGTTACCATCCAATGCCAACATTTACAAAAGCCAGTGCACAAATGAGTGTTTTCTGACTTCTTTGCAGAATTGAACTTGCGGATGATTTGCATGGGCCATTTGTTTTTTGTTGTTGAGTAAAACGATTGATCTGCGACGAACAAATGAGAATGACGAACTTCAACAATCTCATTACTCACCGGTCTGGTTGTTGCCACTGGTTGGAACATTTTTTACGGGTACAGTGTAATCATATTGGAAACTTGAGTCAAATTCTCAAAACTTTCTACATGTTTATCACATAAACGATATGTTTCTCCATCTTGCAGCATTGTTTTATGTTTATGCCAATGTTGCTCCTCCTCAGAGGGATACAACTATTGTATCTATGGGAATTAGCGCTACCAGGGGAAAATGTGAGGGCCCGAGCTGAGAGTTAGGTAGGTCTACTTTTTGTTGATATAAAATGTTTTTGTTATGTTAAAGGACTATCGTTTTTCGATTCACTTCTTTCCACTTTTTCAGCACCTACTACTTTCTTCTTCGACTTTGATCTTGCTTCATAACCTCTTTTTCAACTCACAGTTTCTATGCCCTTTCTGCATAGATTCCGCGTCCCCTCAACTCCATGCTAAATAGTGCCCTCTTCCTTCCTTTCTTTGGATCGCCTTTGTGGCGGATAGGGAGACTTAAACTTAATAATAATTTAATTAAACCCGTGATGCTGTTTTTGAAATTGAAGATGTTCTTCGAAAAATTAATACTATCATGAAAATTCATTGAACAATCTGAATAACATTGTGTGCAAGCGTTTGAGTAGCACGCACCTAAACTTTAGCGTTCGTGAAGCTATTATCTACGGGAATGCTTTCACAAATATCATGTACTGACGTTTGAAGCAAGTCCTTGTTTACATTAGTATACAGAATAGAATTTTGATTGTCATTGATGTGTGATAAATACATTTAGAAATGAATTGCAGTTATGGAAAACAATTCCTTTATTTCCGTGTTCCATCAGAAGTTATGCCCTTCTAATATACTGAATTCCAATGCTGCCTCCTCCAAAATAACAAAATATTTATGCTCAAATATAAGCGAGATAGAACTGAACGAAAGCAATCTGAAATCTCGATTTACCTTCCAATGATTTTACTGCGATTGGATCGCAGTCAGTCAAACTAGATCTGAATGTCAATTTGACTTCCACGAAGCCCAGCGTCACAGGCGGCGAGATAGTGAAATATTGGGAGCTTTCTCCGTAGAGTGATGTGAATTTGTGTTGCGTGCGTGATGGGATTTAAAAACCAGTCTGTTTTACTCCTGGTAAAATTGGGTGCATGAATCATAGGGTTACTCACTTATCAATAAAAATTTAGATTTAATTTCGAAGTTTATTCAACGAAACCGTCATATGATAAACATCTTTTACGACCATTCGATTTGAAACTGATTTTCAATGAACTCGTTCGTTTTTATTGGCTTTCGATCAGCAACTTTTAGATGTTGATTAGTTTAATTCACTCTATTCACGCGATTCTCTTCCGTTAATTTAATTAATTTACACGTTTTTATCGGGCTTTAGCCTTTACAAATGTAAACCAATAAACTCTCACACGTGATGTCATTACTCTTTAAAAGAAGCAAAATAAAGCGCAACCGTTGTCATGACATCTTTGATTGCATTGTCATGTCAAGAAGGAAAATTTCCAATGAATGACATCTAATTACATTCGTGAGGGAGAAAATATCCCTGTTGTCGGGACGAGTGTATATTAATTGCATTATTTAAAACGGTGTTCCTGAAAATATATAAAATTTCGCTGACAATGCTACCATGATTTTGAGACAAAACAATCGCGTCTCAGTCTTTTATTGTAGGAATATATTATTAATAACTGATTAGAGCAGAGTGAAGAAAATTTCTATCGTTAGTGCTCGTATTCTATGATAGATAACCTCTTTAGTGGTTCATGTAGGCTTATTATATTCAATTAATTCCGTGAAAGGTTTGGCTTTGTTTTTTATTGTTTTTTTTTTGTTTTTTTGCTCTAAATAGTGAAATGGTCGATGAGACAGTGATTATGCTGAGTCCATTGTCGCATTGGCAGTGAATGGTGACTCTGGCGAAGAGATATCATCGGCAAATATTTCTTGTTTAGATATCCTCTTGCTTTGATCACAAAAACATATTGTAAATGTTGATTTCAGTTAACGATGTGATAGCATGCATTTCATTAATGCAAGTTAAATTAGTTACATTTTTCATGAATTTTAAATATGAGAGCAATGAAGAATTTAAAATTAAGTTGAAAAGTGGATACTACGACAAAAAATTTGCAAATCCAATTCCTATTAGCGGAAACTTATTGATTGGATAAACTCTTCTTAATGAAAATTGAACGACGAAATTTGGCAAAACATTGAGATGCATTCACGTGGAAATCCACAGACCATAAAAAATACTAATGTTATCTCATAAATCAAATTCTGGTTCTAATGCTTTTTCCTGCAGTTGCCTCGCAACTACACACTGCAGAATTCAATTCATTATGAAAAATGGAAATAAATCCGGAAGAGGAGCGATTTGATCCCCAAAATAACTCGGTTTAGCGCCACTAATGAAGGGGATAGTTACCTAAATCTTGCTCTGAACAAATTTCTGTTTATGTAGCCTCGTTAGGCGCGGGAGATTAACTCATTTGACCAATAGTTTGGCTCACACCAAGCACCAAGTCTCTAGCAACAACGAAGTTAATCCAACGTCATGGACTGAATTAGCATCTAGACGAGGTCGTGTACGTTTCAGAGGACAGTCAGAGGAGCTAGTGTGCTATGAAAGGGGATTGAATGCAGGTAGTAACTAGAAGGTAGTAGAAGGTAGGTAGTGTGAGGTTGTAACTAGAGGTATAATTTGGAGCCATGATGTGTGTATTACAGTTTAAGGTACATTTTGTGGGTGTTGACGCGGGCCAATATCGTTCTCCTCATTTTTCTCATTTTGAAATCCACATGAAGTTTAATTGAAAAAACAAAATCTTACTTTTTATACCTTTTGGAATTAATAATCGGATTAGTTAATGTTTTTATTTGATTCAATACCGATTCCTTTTATGGAAAATTGTACACACTATGTTCTAAGCCTTAGTTCTGTCGTACTTTATACGATACTGAAAGATAGGATGGCAAACTATGTTCGCGCGAGCAACTGATAGTCATACCGTGGGAGAGAACCTTGCTTCTCGGCTGTCATACCTCGTGACTTTTGCTACTACATTATGGTGAAGCTACCATAAATTCACTTCGTATTGGCCCAACTGTGTGCTAGTGAAACTCCTTGGTGTTCGAAAACTCACTTTCAATCTCTGGTCATCTATCAAGCTCGTCAAAACGGAAAACGGTTGTGTGTGAATTGTAAGATCAAGCTTGTAGCTACCATTACATTTTTATTCCCAATTTTATTCCAAGAAGTTCGTTCGCATGGTGTCATTTAGTGCTTAAAATCGATTTTAAACGATTTTATGAAAGTTTTACATTTTCTCATTCTCACGTCGGTTTTTAACTTGAGGGGAAATGACGAGAACGTCTCCATTCCAATTTTTTCATTGATTTCATATTGTTCAATAACTTTCAAATGATGAACGTGCTTCACAACTCAAGAAATTCATGAATCATTTTTCACTCTTGACTCTGATATTCAAATTCAATAACTTTACTTGATTTTTTTCATAACAATCTCGGTAATTGGCCTTCTGAATTCTTTCTCTTCGTCCGGTCGTTCGGTCTCTGGGGTTTTACTGTTTTTTTGTTTTCAAACGTTCTAATGTAAGGTTTTTTTTGTCGCAGCATTTCTTGAATTCTGCTGCTGGCTCATTACCCTCCGACTGAGTAATGACTTAAAGTTCAGGTTTCATCTCTCGAGCTTCCATTTTATTTGTATTTAAGTCATCATTTTCTTTCTTTCTCATCATATATTCTTTCATGGCTACCAAATAATCGGCAACCTTGTTTTTATATTAACTCGGTTCTTTGATTGCGTTGTGATTTATTGAGTTTTCCCAAAAATCACAGAACTAACTTCAATCCTTGTCAAAAAAAAGTGTTTGTCACTGCTCTCTAGAATTTATGTTCATTTTCTGATGGAATATTTCTCTTCCCTGCCCCATTTTCGCCTCCATCGAGAAAGGACAAGCCCTGATTCTTCTTTTGAAACACGCAGGCTCGTTTCGAGCGCCAGAATTTCTCTCTCCGAAGTTACCAATACTCGTCGTCCGGATCCTCGGCTGCGAATGAGAGCGCGCAGTGGACGTGTCTGGTTTGCAAATTTAATTCCAGTCCAACTCCGACTCCCATGGGACGTACCTGGAATTACATGGAATAACTGAGGATGGAGGTAATATGTGGAATACGTTACGCCTCCAGCAATTTATTTCGAAAATGCGTGCTAACTTCATTGACATTACAAATGTTTGTTTTATTTCACCAACGGGATGCAGCTACTGTGTCCATGGGACTTAATGTTCTCAGGAGGAAGTGAGCTTCTAAAATGAATTTAAAATAGGCCTTTCCCATGTTGAAATATATTTTTTGTTTCATTACGGATCATACCATTATTTGGTTTACTGCTTTCTGTTTTCGAGCGCCTATTTTTTTCAACTTCTATATTTTTAATAAACTTCTTACAGTCGTAACTGTTTCACTACACAGGGTGAGCACATCTCTTTTGCATAGATGTGACTTGATTGTGCATGGATTGAAGTTTTTTAGTTGTGGTTGAATACTGAAGATATAGTTTTTGACGGTAGCAAAAACAAAACACAACAAGTGCAGTATTTCCATAGAAGTCATCAGGGAGCCGTAGCAATCGTAATAAAAATGAAAGAGCAAGATAAGCTACTTTAATCATTTAATTATCTAAGGTATATATACGAATAAAACCTAATTTCAAATGTTTCGGCCACAGGCCATCATCAGTGATAAGAATTCTGAAAAGTACAGAGTAAAAGTAATCTCTTCCTTACTTTGGTGCGCAGTCTGAGAAGTTGAAGAAAGAATTGGCTGGTGTGTTTTCGAAGTGTTTTTCTGATGTGAATTTTAAAATTGTATTGGTGAACAACTTTAGAATATCGTCATTTTTTAATTATAAAGATAAGCTTCCTGCCGGAATGCAAGCTACTCTTGTTTATAAGTTTAGTTGTGCACGTTGTGCATCAGAGTACATTGGATGTACATCCCGTACTCTTCGTACTCGAGTTTGCGAGCATTCTGGTAGGAGTTTTAGAACAGGGTCAATTTTATCAAAGCCCCCATTTTCCGCCGTTCGAGAGCACTCTGACGAGTGCGATAATGCAATTTCCATCAATCAATTTTCAATCTTAACAAAATCACAGTTTAATACAGATATGGGCATTTTAGAGTCCATGTACAGTTTCAAACTTTAGCCGGGTTTAAACAACACTCTTTCTTCATTTCCTTTGGCCATAGTAAATAGATAATTGCAATTAACATAATTTTGTAGCTTGTTTTTTGATTTGTCATTGTAAAATAGTCAATTTTTACCTTTTACTTTGTCCTTTTCAGAATTCTTATCACTGATGATGGCCTGTGGCCGAAACGTTTGAAATTAGGTTTTATTCGAATATATACCTTTGATAATTAAATGATTCAAGTAGCTTATCTTGCTCTTTCATTTTTATCAGTATTTTCATTTTATACGCGGAGATTAATTTGAAGCTTTAGGGATGACTGAGAACCAGGGGTGAAATAAATAGCACGTTATGAAATTCCCAAGTGGAGTGTCATTACAGAAAACTGAATGACTGAGAGCAAATAAATTTTCATCCTACCGATTGCAGGATCAGAAATGATTTATTAGAAAATATATACTAGAGAAATAGATAGCATCATTTTTCAGAACTAGGGCTGCTCATCAGACATATATATTGCATTTTGTCCTCATAATGTATAACGCTCCCTTTCACATGTGAAGCTGATAGAATGTTACTGCACAAGAATATTATTCTGAGGAATCAAAACGCTGGAATGAATTTTTGTTACAACTCTGACGAGTTCATTTTAAACACACGTGGAGCATGAGTACGGCTTCATTTAAACAAAAAGCAATCCTGCCAAAAACTCTCAGCTTCTATTTGTTTAAAGGTGAAAATTTTAATTCAATGAGATGTATTGCTGACGCATTCAAATACCAAAAGTGAACAGTTATTTTTTTTATTTCTGACTAGATTAAGTAAGTTAACTGCATTGTCAATGAGCAAAAAGCTTTTGAAGAGTTTTTCAATAGAATCTATTGCAAAATGTAGAACGTTGTCATGCTCAGCAAAGGGTTTCTGCATCAATTGTCTCGGCGGCAATGCATTTGTTTTTTTTTTTACATTGTTTTAGCGTATAGTTTTACAACGCATGAAAATTACGTTCAATACTACGTGTAGTAGAGGGATCTGATGTTTTCAGTTGTTGTTGTTTTGGGGCCGCAAAAAATAGGAAATAAAGTCTTGCACTCAAGTATTTTAAAATTTTCCAACCAATTTTAACCATGTTTTCTTTGACGTGAATTCATGCAAAAATATCAACTGGATTCAGTTGGTGGACGCTGATAAAAATAATGTTTATTTATATAACTCCGTAAATAATTCATTTGTATTGGTCTAAGTGTTCAGCTTGTACATGAATAACTAAACTCCCCGTTGCATCTTGTTTGCATTACAAACTGTGAATCTTTTTTCCCATTAGCGACCTGAAATATAGTACGAAGTATTCTCATTCCCCCATTTTTTTACATCAATCAGAGTTCATGATAATTTGGTATAATAATAATGTTAATATCTTTTGAATAGCTACTGAAATGGGTGAAACTGATTATCATACATACATCGATTCAATTAGCATAAGAGAAACCGACCAAGAAAATCAGAAATAAAACCGACATATACTTCAAAATGTATCTGTATCTGTTCACCATCTCTTCGTTAATGTTGTCCAGGCTAATGGTTGAACTAAAAAATAATAAAAGCAATCTTTTCATGAACGAACAGAATCTATTTCGAATTATCATTGAGTGTGTGTTCGGTTGGATTCTACGATTTCGTTCATCTAAGAGATCTAAATATGTTTAATAGAAGCAGAAGTTCTAATACACACATGCACAACAAGGAAACCTCAAAAGTGAGAATTAAAAACCGGTTACGGTGGAAACAACTCAGATGGAAATTTTGCATTTCCATTGATAAAAATTCAGTTAATAGTCATGGTATGATATTTGTATTTCGTAGCTAAAATGTTTATATTATCGTAGAACGAATAATTGAATTGAATACACCATGATATATATGTGAGAATTCACACAATTGGAATAAATGACTTTCTAAACTAAACTTTAAAACGATTTTACTGTTATTTCTCACAACGCAATTTTGCAGCGTTTGCAATGTTTTCCTTGACTGATGACACAATACTGAGCTGGTGCTGTGTTTTGATCAAAACATCAGTTCAAAGCTCGCGCTAAAATTGTTGCCTTCAGTTTTTGCGAAGCTTCAATTGTCCCGTGAGCGCCGTCTGACATTCCAGTCGGTGCGCGTGGCGGTGTCGACTGCTCCAATTGAATTTTTACCCGCTTCCGATCGCCTTTGTGAGCTCGTTGAGACGTAGACACATGTCCGACGAATAATACCCATCAATTTCTCTTGTAGCTTTGCTCCAGTTTCTCTTCAAATTAAATTGAAACGTCGTAACGGGGCTTCTTTCAGTTCATATCTGCTACAGACATACATCAACAGAAATAGAAATTTGCTCTGAGGAAACTCGGCAAGGATTGCTGAAGAAGTCTGTAGGGGGATTATTTAACAGTCATGGTGGCCATCTTTTTCTCCACAATTTCACAGGATGACCAATCTGTTCGGTTTTTAGATTGAATATCTTTCTTTCGGTTATTTTTTCATTTTTTTGCAAGGATAGAGGAGATGTTTTGCTGGCTGCTCGTATACACTGCAGCGGGTCGTGCTAGTGGAATGCAGAAAATTTTCTGCTTTGCGGCATCGCTTGAATGAATATTTCAAGCGTTTCTCCTCAAGGCTGAATCACAGTTGTTTTTCAGTTCTGACATAATAGAAAGGTGAGTCTTGTGTGCTGAATATCATTGTGAAGAGCGGGTTCTACATTCTTTAAGTTATTTTTTCAGTTCCGTCATAATGGAAAGGTGGATCTTGTGTGCCGAATATCATTGTGAAGAGCGTGTTCTACATCCGTGTTAGTTATTTTTAATTGCAACTAAATCTTTCGATGTTCAATAGAAATTATTTTTATAATTGAGAAACCATGTTCGAGAACAGCAGAGGTGTTCTTAATTGAGACAAATGGTTTAAAACGAAAAGAGGGTTTCCTGGATTGAGCGAAAGCTCCCCAAATTAATTGTTAGATTCGTAATTTCAGTAACAGTTTGTGGATTGTATAAAATTTCTTGGCATTTATTGAAAACGTTGTGGAGTGACCAAAAGCCTATTGGCGTTTCAGTTGGACCCTTTTCAATGGACAAAATGAGGTTTGAACAGACTGAAAGAATTACAAATGTAATAAAAGCGTTCTCGATTGACGGAAAGTTTTGAATTAACTGAAATCGTTCTGAACCAACTGAAAAAGTTCGTGAGTATTTGAAAATTTCCAAGATTCGCTAAATGAATTTCCAATTGAAAATAATTACGCAATGTTAAGTAATGACTTTTGGATTTGCACTGGAGCAAAGGCAAGTAATTAAGTAAGTGAGGCTGTTGTGGAGTGACTAGCAGCCTGCCAGTGCGACTATAGTCCTACGAAGTCCTACGGCCACACCACCGCTCAGGGATGCCACAGGCCGTTACAAAGGCCCCGACACTGTCGGCCCTCAATTTCAAGTTCAAGTTCAAGTTCAAGGCCAGATCACCTTTACCAGGCTCGCTCTCGTCCAGCCCGCCTTGATTGCAATTAACAAGTTTTACCTTGTTGGCCGAAGCACCAGCAGCAGTAACAAAAGCAGCTACAGCAGCAGCAGTAAAAGCAAGAGTAGTAAAAGAAGGCGTAGCAGAAGTAGTAGCAGCAAAAATGTAAGCTGCAAAAACCAGGAGTAGTAAAAAAAACATCTGTAGGAGCAGCGACAGCAAAACAGCAGTAGCAGCAGAAACTGCAGCTGAAGCAGATACGACAGCAGTAAAAGCAGCTGCAGCACCATCAATAGTATCAACACCAGTTGCACTAGATCAAGTCCCATCAGAGGCACTGGATCAAGTTCCATCAGTTTCACTAGATGAAGTCCAGCCAGTTACATTATATCAAGTCCAGCCAGTTACATGAATCAAGTCCAGCAAGTTGCGCTAGATCAGGTCCCATCAGTTGCGCTGTATCAAGTCCTGCCGGTTCAATCCCAGAGTAGGGTCCTCGAAGCAGACAAATAACTCCTTGCTGTGGCAGCTCACTGCAGATAACAAACGATAGTCCCAGTCATGCCCCCTTCAAATTATGATAGTGATCACTACCATTTACCATCCAACCTGTATTTCAACCATCCAACCATGGTTGTATTTCAACCATCAATTTCAGCGCGCGTTTCGTTAGTGAACAATACTTCAAAAAATCAACGTTGATGTTAACCTATTTTTTCATGTTTTTTCCCATGTTCCTTTTACATTAACGTAGTTTACGTGCATCGTTTTGTCGAAGGAGGCTTCGACGTCGGTTTCCGTGTCTTAACAATATCCTTCAGATTATTTTTAGATTACACATCGAGTTCTTTTGATACATTTTTCAAACCAACGAGATTGAAAACTTCACCTGTCAATCCAGAAATTTTCATTGCTTGACGTTTGATTCGTAGCATAAAACAACGTAAAACAGCATCTGATTGACCTTTATTAGCCTCTGACGTAACTTCGTAGGACAACGTTTAAAGTATTTCACAGTTTGGTGGAATTTACCTCTCATTTTAGCTATTTTCAGCTTAGTTT
>JACJUY010004969.1:54428-65239 GCA_014220935.1 Platorchestia sp. MABIK
TTTGTGTTAGGGTATAGATCTTCATTTGATGGTTTGCAACTGTGTATATTGGCAAGTTGGTATATTTTCAGCCTGATGATGATGTTTGAACATCGAAGCGTTGCGTTTTATAGACTTCATAGGTAGTACATTTTAACTTTTGACAGTGTTCCAATAAAGAAATGTTGAGTGAATTTCTTCGCAATTTACCACATGATGAACTTCAACGGTTCTATAGTTAATTAGAAACTATTAAGTTCGCAGAAAATTCCAACCATACTTAACAAGCAATCAACCTTGCCTCTACAGCTGTATATTCGGCTGTGTGATTGCGTAAGTAATGTTTTAAGATTAATTAGAAACTGTTGAGTTTGCAGAACACAAAACAGGCATCCAAGGCCGCTATAGTAGGTGCCACAGAATAACAAACATCTCAATACCAGCAAGCACAGCATTCAGTCGTCGTCGATAACATGCCATGCTCGATTATCGATTCAGAGACCAATTTTTCCGTGAAAAACTTCATTCAAGACAACACTTTAGAATTCCCGCTCGCGCACTTCCCCAAGACATTTTCAAAAGTTTCCACAATTGAAACATTTAAATCAATTTTATATACTTAAAGTCTAAGTAGCCCTCAATTTAAGAAAAACTCAATTCGGATTTATAAAGCATATTAGAACTTTCGCCCCATGGCGACTGAGGCTAAGAATTAGAGAAAATTATAAGTTAGTTTAAGCTTCTGTAACCACAACAATGGGGATCTGCTTGGAGGAAGGAGGAAGGCACCGTTTGGTGAGGTATTGAGGGGCCAAACAAAATAAATGCACAAATTGTGTCCCTACAACACACGCTGAGAAATAGCAAGATCGAATGAAGCTCAAGAAATCGGATGAAACTCTGAAAATCGTAAATGAACCATAATGAACTAAATAAGATGGTCCGCCACAGACGAGAAATTTGTTTTATTTTAACTAAAAAAAAGCTTTATTAACCTGTAACTCGCGTTCCCACATCTTCCTCTATGGAGCTCTAACTCCATTAGATACAGGGTGCAGTAATCAATCCTGCATTTTCAATAAGGATGTGGAAGCTTAAAATGAAGGATTGACGGTCGCACCCTGTGTATTAGTTGCATCTTCCTAAGAGTGACAGTAAACACAAAACTTGTGTCTCGTTGAACTGCCCACGAAATAGAATTGCATACCCAAGCAGAACAAAGTTCTGCTATTTTTTTAATTAAAAGCTCTTTGAAATGATCTCCAAATTTTGCTCAGAATTGAAATCGATTCGAAGAATATCACCTGCCAGCTAGCAAAAGATATTTAAGAAATAAGGCTAAGACTATGAATGAGTTTTCAGTATATCCGACATTTCCTTGAGCGAAAGTCTCAGGAAGCTTCAACTTCAAGCATTTCAATTGATTCACAGGGGCTTATTAGAAGTGTCTTTGAATCCCTCATTTCGACGCAGTGGCTTAGTTTGTGTGAACCATGATGCAGTTCATCTCCCCTTTAGGCCTCCTAATTTATACAAATACAATCTTCAGGAGGCAGGCGCTGAAAGATCTGCAGTCAAGACAACGTCGATAGAGAGGACTGGGACTGACGCGAGCGCGGCGTCTCTATTTACAAATCAAGCTTCTCACATCAGTAACATGGCGAATATTTTCAGACAATTGTCTAGCTATTGGTGCCCCTTCGTTGTCCAAAGCCTTTGTAAGATTTAACATATTTAGTTTTATCTGCTTTTTCCATCAATTTTTCAAGCGCTTAAAATTGACGTGTTATCCTCAGGTTATACAAGATGAATCATTAAATTAGTGAGAAGGCTGAGTAATAATGAAAGCGCTTTCCATCCTCAATGCTGAAAACAAATGTGTGTCTATTTCGTCAGGGGCTAAAAGAGAGAAGAGAGCAAGTTTTGTGATCGCATAATATTATAAAGCAAGGACCTAAGAAGAAAGGAAAAAATAGATCCATCAGCACACGTTAATCCGTCCGTATTTAGAATCGATTTATAATACTTAGAATCGATCCGTCCGTAAACGTAAATTTGTTCAATGTTCGTCTCTGTGACACTAATTTGCATTTAAAACAGAGAAATAAAGACAACTGATTTCACCTGCACACAACCTACTGATACGTCTTGAATAGCCAAGTCACTGCTCTGAGATTAAAGGAGCAGCAGTGCAATAGCCCGCACATTGAGTAATAACTATAAAATTAGTTTGGCAAAGTAATAGATGAGTTGCCTAACTGCTACTTATACGCACTTCTCATATAAATACCAAGTGAATCAATCAATTACTTATTTATCATCAACGTAAAATATTGAAACAATGCAGCATTTCTTGACATAGACGGGAGCTCATGGGTCAAGCTGTCTGAAGGTTATACAGTTCTTTACGCCCGTTTAAGGGGCATCGATGGTTGTTAATAAAATTTCTCAACTTGTGACATTGAAAAGTGCGAAAATGATTTCCCACTCCTCACGCAAAGTTGCATTTACTACCCCAGAAATTCATGGTCGGAGGGTATAGCCAACCAAGATTTTGTGCATTATTTGTTAAATTTCGAGGGAAAAGTGATTCGTGAGGCGGGAAGAGAAAATCTGAGTAAGCCTTTGGTATTGAAGACTTATCTGAGAATTATAAACCAAAAGCTTTTTCTTAAACGTTATAGTTCATTAAAAAAGAATATTCTATGAAACTACTCAAACTATCAAACGTGGAACTATTCAATTTAAATACATCTGACGTATAAGCTCGTAAACGCCTTGGCACATATAATCAACTAACTTAACTCAGCTATCTTTTATGCTACGTTTTTATCGCTATTTCTAAATTGATATATTCCCTATTAACCTCACTGAATTTGAATTGAGAATAAAAAAATCAAAAATGGTCACAAACAAGTTTAAATACTAGGGTACATTTGTCCAATGATTTATAGAGCATAGTTTACCCTGTCCTTACCTGTAAATACATAGCATTAACTTCCATGTAACAAAACTATTATTGCATCCCATAATTTCCGAGAACATTAAAATCGCTCGGGTTGTGACTGGGGACATATGAATCTTTAAACAACTCAAAAAATCTCGTCATTTTTCCATTGCAGATTAATTTGATTATGCATGATAACATTTGAAACAATAAACTGCAACAGCGTATCCTAAATTGAACTTCTTTTACAGAATCATTTTATTTAATTTAAATGTTTGATCGTACAAGAATTGACATCAACATCAGGTGATTTAACGATAACATCATTTTATGTTGGACAAACGCATCGATGTTATTGACTTATTGGTTATCAATTGTTACAAAATGAATAGTCCATTCGCGTGGGTCAACACGCATTCATAAAGTGTGCTTCACGAAAAGATTTCTTCTTGTACCGAGAAGTATTATGGAAGCTTTGTTCTTCTTTTTTACTTTTCGCTTTCCTGCACAAAAAGAAATACAGCGTACTGAAAAACATCTGAAAACTTTGCTATTTTTCACCTTTGAAATGCGTATTGATTTTATCAAAAGCAGTTAATTTTTTGTTATCAGCATGATATCCTTCTACATCCAGTTGACACGCTGTAGTGTTTTAAATAGTTCATCGGTGTTTCCTGGTAAGTATACCCTTCCTCATGCAACAAATACTACTTGTGAGCAAATTCAAATTCAAAAATGCTATTTACCCAAAAAATTAACGCACACTGCAGCGAGGTAACTTATTTATATGAAATTTTATGGTCTGTTCGTTGAATACAAGTTCTCCTATACAACAAAAAAATAATCATCTCCCCTAGCAAAACTCTTGACGCAAAAATTTAGGCATCAAAAGTACCTCGACCAGTAAGTTTCATGTTACCAAAGTTTTGAAAGAAATGAAATAAAGAACTAGTGAATCACTTTTCTAAAGTCTAAAATAACTGAAAGACTGTTTTTGACATCAGCTAGCAGTAAACTTTCGTTCAGGGGTAAAGTTTGATAATCAACTCGGAAAGTTTTAATTGAATGGTCTGAGAGAAGCGGATCCTGTTTAACTGATACTTTCAGGTAAACTAAAACTTCAAGTTTTCTTAGCAAGTTAATAATCCATTGAGCTCAGGGTTGGAGTTTTGAAAAGAATCGTGCTAACCGAAACCTATAAATAACATGGACACCTTAATACAACGTGGGCAATGTGTGACATAACTTATGTGCATAGCTGCACCATTGCAACAGCCCTCCTCTTTATCACAAAATTTCCTAGGAGAATGTTAAGGCTAGACGGTCATGAAAGAAGTTTTCCCGTATCATATTTGCCATAAATATTCGCTTTCTTTTCGCGCGCGCGTTGAGAGTATGATGTTTTCTTTACGACTTTTTAGCGACAGAACGAATATAAATTCTAATGTAAAATGCAAACGTCCCACCTGCAAACATGAAATGTGATATCAGCATATTTAAGAAGAGTCATGTGCATTATTTGCGGGGAGAAGATTTTGGACCAGAATTTGCCGCATGCACATACGCACGGGCAGCTAAAGTACACATAGTTACGCTGATGACAACAAGCGTTTAGCTGCTTTTGTTTGGTTCAGATACAGAAAAAAATTCCTGTTTTGAAACAGTTCAACATTTTAACCGCCAACGTTTCAAAACTTTTTTGGCTAGAGTTTAGATTATTCAGATTTAAGACACCTGGGATTTTCTTTCAGAGCAAAGATGTCAAACTGATATTTTCTAGAGCTCAATTTTACGTACGTTTCTTTTAATCAGCACAAAACTTTGAATCTGAGCCAAGTTTATTAATTGAAAAATATTCTGATCCCCTTATCTTTCCTCTTTCGTTTTCAAACTCGCAATAGTTAACGATGGTAACAACACATTGTGACAGTCAAACCGAAACCGAAAAAATCTGCACTAAATCCTAGATTTATACTTCCATTTTACGCGATCCTCAAGAAATATAGCTAAGAAATATAGCCTCAAGAATAGCTGAGAAAGTCCCTGGCATTCTTAACTTTAATCAAGCATTACTTCAACTTAGCAAGTGTGACTAAGTTTTATTTGAATTTGAAGTTCGCCTAAGATGATTCGAGGATCAACTGTACTTTGTTTCGATCCCATCAGCCCCAAGTCAGCAATTCAATACGTTTAGCAGCTGAGAAATTTTTTGATTGAACGGAAATGGCATCTTCAAGATGAAGGAAGCCTCCAGGGTCACATGCGAGAGTTAATTACCTCGATGAACCTGTGCAATCTCCTCAGCTTGATTGTAGTTTGTCTCTGCCTTGATTTTGATAAAGAAGAGTTCGGCCAAACTAATGAAGGCTTCGGCATAGAGCTGATATCACGCTGCGGTAAACAACTTAATTAAGAAAAAACGCTCGAGTGACAAGGCAACTCATTACGTTCTGAAGCTCCTACTCTCAGCTGCCTGCCTGCATTCAATTAACTAGTTGTTCATCCGAGCGAGAAGAGCCAAACTTATTTTGGTGTAATGATGAATAACTTTATCAGCTGCTGTGTTATGATGAAGGAAATAATTCACAGGGATTCAAAAATCCGAAAAAGTTTTGTCAATTTGCTCTCATCCCAGCATATTCTCTAAACAAGTTTGAATGCATGTGACGTATGAACTTGTAAACGTTTTGGTGCATATATGAAATCGCCTGTTATGACTTAAACTTAAATACTGGATTTTTTGCACTATGAAGTCACATGTTACGACAAAATTTCACGATCAATACTTAAATTTGTCTTCAAGCTGAGCACGGTATACAAAAATTTACAATGAATTTGCTTTCAACTTTTCCGCTGGGCATCAAAATGTTTTGCACCTCATCTACTGAACATGTTAAAACACAAATTGGTGAATAACCTCCAAAAGTAACCACTGAACTGTACCAATGGTTGGTAGAAAACAAAATCACATCTTCCAAGGGACAAAACCAAGCACACAAGCACTGAGGAAACCATATTTACACTTACCACTTACTTTATTTTTCCACCTGAGATAAACAATAGACTGTGCAAGGTGACCTCGAGTGAGTTGCACCCTCTCCCCTCAGTCTTACAGAAGTTTTGACTAGCTTTGAACAATATGATTTATTTTATGAGAATTTTCTTCGCTTTTAAATTTTTAGTGAGTCTACATTCAAGCTAATCAAACGTCTGTTTTTACAGAAGGCTTGTCCCGCCCGCTGGGTCGGGTCGGCCACCGCCGCGCGTGTGTATGTGTGTGTGTGTGTGTGTGTGTGTGCGTAATGCTGCTGAACATCAGAGGCGAACTGAGTGCAATGGGCGCTGCTGTGTGAAAACTATTATATTAAAACCGATCGTTCCGTAGTATGATAAAATGAACATTTTACGTCATGTTAATGACCACGGACATTATAAAATGGACAAAAGATTATGAAAACTCATTAACATTATGATACAGAATCTTGGCTTTATTCTAATAATAATTGACTTTTGAAAATCGAATTGGTTTGATTATTCTACAACTCAAGCTTTAGTTCGACCCCAGAAGATCTATCACTCAATTTTACGGATACACTTCATGTTCTACGTCTGAATAAACTTGCATTGCTCATGAGCATCGGCAATTATTGCACTCGATTGTTGCTTGTACCGAACTGTGGAATCAAAAATAAAATGCAAGTTGTTAACAAATCGCGACTCGCGGAGAAAATTTCCTTCAAGTTCCTCACAATCTCAAATTAACCAATCATTCACTATAGAATTGAGCCTTTTTTTCCAGAAAAAAATTCAAGAAGTTCAGCAAAAAAATCTCTAATCATGAATCTGCTCGTTTCTTATTTTATCTTGACCTAAACTTTAACGTTATTGGGAAAATTAAACAGATTTTATTCATGTTTTAAAGAAGGTAATTATTCCAGGTGAAAAGAAGTAATGCTTAACGAACAGATATATGTTCGGCAGGTTACATGCATATCTCTTCCGGAAGCATGCTAGTTCCTGGTAACATTTCATAGCAATTTAGTTTCTGGTTCTGCGAACTAATTGATTTAAACAGCTACAAACGCAGCCACTATTTTGCAGCTAATAATAATAATAACCAACGAGAATAAATAACCCTTGCGTGGTCTTTGGGATGTTAACCTAAATGAACCAGGAAATTTTCTAAATAAACTGGCTCGACAAAAGATCACCGTCACCTTTCTCCCATTTTTATGTCTGAAGATATTACAGCGTACTAAAAATGAGAAAAACAAGCCACAATAAATTGAAACATGCCAAGAAAAATTTCTTCGCCCGCAGCTTTGCCCCACTAGTGCATTTGACGAGCACAATCTCGACCACAGAACTTTAAGGTTAAACCACCAAGTCCTGATATCAAAACACGCCAGCGTTTCTTATTCAAGAGATAACCTTTAGATGCCACGAGTAAAAGCTTTACGAATCGTTAGAATTATCAGAATTCAGAGGAATCATAGGAACTGTTTGCTAGTGAAACTGTAGGATTCCAGGTTAATGGAAAGTATTTCATGTACTTTAAAATTAAGAGGGAAGCTAAAATACTGTACCTTACTATGAAAACATCCAGAGTTACACACATGTGTTGCGGTTGAAGATATTACCTTAGCTTATTTAAACAGGCCCTTACCTAAAAAATTAGTCAGTGGTCCAACAAAGGCCTACCATCGCCTGAAAAACAGGAACCCAGATCAGCCTAGCGAGACTCGCCCTCGTCTGGGCTGCTCTGATTGCAATCAACAAGTTTTGTTTCGCTGGTACAGCAGCGCCTGTTGTGCTAAATTAAACAGCAACAGTTGTGGCAGGTCAAACAGCAACAGTTGTGATAGGTAAAACAGCAACAGTTGTGATAGGTCAAACAGCAACAGTTGTGAAAGGTCAAACAGTAACAGTTGTGCTAAGTCAAACAGCAACAGTTGTGATAGGTAAAACAGCAACAGTTGTGAAAGGTCAAACAGCACCAGTTGTGATAGGTCAAACAACCGCATGGCTAGCACCAGTTATACTAGATCAAAGAGCAACAAAAGGAACAGCAACACTAGACTAAACGCAACAGCAGCAATAGCACCAGTTGTTCTAGATCAAACAACAACAACAGCACTAAGATCAGTTACACTAAATCAAGCAATATCACTAAATCAATCAACAATACTAAATCAAACAGTAACAGCAGCGCCAACAACACTAAATTAAATCGCAACAGCTGCGTCAATAACACTAGATCAAACAGTAATAGCAGCGCTAACAATACTAGATCAAACAGCAACAGCAGCGCTAACAATACTAGATCAAACAGCAGCAGCAGCGCCAACAATACTAGATCAAACACCAACAGCAGCGCTAACAATACTAGATCAAACAGCAGCAGCAGCGCCAACAATACTAGATCAAACAGTAACAGCAGCTCCAACTCACTAGATTAAACAGTAACACCAGCACTACACTTTTTTCACTTCAAATTAATCCAAGTCAAGTTCAAATTAATTCAACCCTAAGTTGAGTTAAGAATTGACATAATCACTCGTTAATTTGAGCGTTTTTTGTGTTGAATATGTATCTATTGGATGTGATGTGCGAGACAATCGTTTTTCCTTTTAGCGAAGAGTACATAAATTTTCACCAATGTTGCAATCTAAAGACAAGCTGTCGTAAAATGTGCTGAACATCCAGCATCAGGAGGCTGTGTGTGATTAAGATCTTTGAGCGGCGTAAAACATACAAGTCAATTATAAAAACTTCGAATTATACTACTCATAAAAGTTGTTTTAAACTTCTACATTAATGGCAGTACGCATTCATTCAAATAATTATTTTCAAATGGGAATTTTACATTACCCAGAGTAGTATCGAGGATTTATTTACATTCAGATAGATATTCATTTGCGGGAAATTCAACTTTATTCTACATTTTGTTCCACATTTTAATTCAGTTTATTATCTAATGATCATTCATGGATAGATATTTTTTCAGTCATTGTCGATCGTTTTCAAGTTGCCATGCGCTCTATTGGGTTCAGTAACATTGATTGTCGCGTTCCTCTATAAAGAAATTCAATAGTTACTAGTGTAATTATCCATTAAATTACAGCAATGATTACAAAGTTTTGTCATTCACTTTTGAACAAATTCTCGTGCATGCTCGTTTTTTCCAGCCTACTTGCTCGTTTTCTACTAGCCTATCAGTTCAGCTAAGCAGGTTTTAACATCGAATGAAAAATATCACCGAAGCAAAAAAAGCTGAACATTAAAAAAATATAGGTCGTAATCATTGTCTCGCTAAAGACTGACAAACCTATCCATAAATTACGTAGATAACTGTATTTAAATTTAAAGAAAAACCTCGAAGAACTTGTAGGCTAAAATAGACGGATCTGAAGCATGCGGACCGTATAGTCCTAAGTCCTACAACGCATCTGTAATGTATAACTTCGATCGGTTGTATTCATACGAAATTACCTTCAGGACGAACGATCGAACTTAACGAGCTAAACTCTATTATTTGCGTATTCAGAGTGGAAGAATTGCAATAATCATGTTCAATTCGAATTCTGACGTACAATTCAAATTTTGTCGGGAATGAAAGTATGAATGCTGCTCTAAATGCTATCATCGGGTAGGAATGCAAGCCTGTCTTCCCGCTGATAAGTGGCGGTAAAAGGAACAGGAACTTTCCGTTTAGCTTGAGCTTCCAGAGCTAACGCAATGGGAAAAAAGAGAGCTCGATGAGGTGCTTTGCAAAAATGATGATACCCAAAGAATTAATATCCAGAAAAATGCAATACGAACCTCACTTTCTACGAATGGTTGGAGTAAATTTTGAAGAGAAAAGTGTGTGTGAGCTGGTAGTTCTCTCTGGGTTAGATAGTCGCATATAATTTTATGAGAAATTACTTTCAGGAAACTGTAATAAATGTTCCTAGAGGCTGGTCCTAGTGTACGCAACGTTTCACTGAAAAACTAGTATCGGCCTAAAATTATGGGGATTTTAGTTTTAACTCCACCATGCAGCAAGTCAAATGCGCTGATCACCTGGCTGCTCTTTACTAAAGAAACCAATGAAAATAAAGAGAAAATAAAGGCCTTTTAAAACTAAAATTGAGCCCACCCCACGCAAGAGGCCTTGATTTTCCAGAGAGGGAAGACAGAGGGAGATCCTTCTACAGAACAAATTAACAAGGTGGGATGAGAATGAAAAATTTCAGTACTTCTTATTTTCCCACACTACAAAATAAATTTTGAGAAAGTCTGTTAAGATTCCTTCTTGTGATCAAAAAAGTTTTTCCGTTATACTCGAAGGATTCCAGGTAAAACTCTTGAAAAAACTAGCGCAATAATTGTTCAAATAGTGAATACGTGTGCAAAATGTTCCTGCTTAAACAGACATATATGAAAATTTGTCGAAATTTCTTCAAATCCACTACTTTATATATTTTTTCAATAACACTCTTGATTTGGAGCAGAATGAAGCAAACCAGCAATTGAATTTATTTAAAAACATCACAACATGCATTTCTCATTCAGAGAAGATCATCCACCCGAACTACAGCGAAGTCTCGTTCCTAGTGAACAGAACTCGGCACCATCAGGCTAACTTGCCATGGATGTAGAGGCGAGTTTACTTAATTGTTTGAGAGCTGTTTCTTAACGAAGCACTCGCTTCGAAAACAACCCGAGTAGTTTAATTACTCCAATTCGGGGCAACCAATCTTAGACAATGAAATTAACGATGTGGGTCACATAATCCAATCAAATGTATTCGATGTCATTACAATCAGTGTGTTAGCCGACACCTGCAAGTGGTGGTGCTGAAAATATGCGAAGCTGATAGCAGTGTGTGAGGCGAATGGTA
>JACJUY010004970.1:3749-39885 GCA_014220935.1 Platorchestia sp. MABIK
ATTTAGCTAAACTTATTTGTGTTCCTTCTTGCTCTAAATGTTCTCACCCACAGCCTAGATGTTTCTACCCTTACCCTGATTGATTTCGCTCTCACCTTGAACGTTTTCACCCTCACTCCAAGTGTCTTCCCCCTCACCTTAAATGTTCTCACCCTCACCCTAAATGTTTTCACCCTCACCCTAAATGTTCTCACCCTCACCCTAAATTTTACACTCTCACCCTAAATTTTCACACCCGCACATTATGTGTTCTCAACTTCACCCTAAATGTTCTCATCATCACTCTAAGTGTTCTCATCCTCACGCTAAATGTTCTTTTCTTCCCCCTACGTGTCTAAGTGTGGTACACATTGCAACATTCATGTTGAGAATACATTGGGAACTCAAACTCTCTTCATCGTGTGGAAAGATTTTTTTAAACATTAAAATTTTCTTTCACATCGATGTGATACATGTCATTTCCTGCAAAGGGTTTTCAGGAAGCATTTAATTAGAGTAAGAACTGTGTGTAATGGCAATTATTCTTAGTGAATATTGATCGATGTCTGAAAAAATCGTTAGTTTCAACCTTGTGCGACTTTTTAATACGCCGTGAAGAGCCACATTTTTCAATTTTTATTCAAATACTGAGTTGTAGTTTCTATTAACATTGTTTTTTTTAAAGGTGTTTATTTTATTTTAAATTTTTTTTTTGGAGTAGCTTTCATCGCATAAAGTTTCAGAAGGCTCTAGGTTTGGAATCGCATTTCTTAATGAGAAGGAAACAAAGGATACAATTAGCAAGCCAAGCTGTAGCAAATTAATTACTTTCACGGGATATTGAGATAGTTGTGAATCTCTAGCACAACTAATAATATGGATTGGTTAAAAAAAGTCCTCAAGATTGAGTGGATGCATTGAAATGATATAATTGGTTATGAAATTGGTGGCAATGATGGATGGTAGCAAAAAAAAATCGAATTAGTAAAAAGCTAATTAACTGACAATTTCGTGAGTATACAACAAGTCATCGCGTGAAAAAACAGCGGAAGCTGGAAAAAAGAAATGAAAAGAATAGCGGAAGCTTTCAGCTGAAATCTTCGAACCTCGCGCCGCACAAAAAGGATGTTTAGAGCAGTTTTTTGCGCGTCTGTAATTGATCAAAGGGAAACTTATAAAGGCCATTCTGTATCTTTTGAAAGCTGCTGTAATTCTTTTGAGGTGGTTGTTGAGAATTTGTGCGCCGCGACTGGTTCCTAATTTAATTTTTTGAGGTGGATTCCTAGAAATACGGAACTTAAACAGGAATGAGCCACTTTTTGCAGCTTTCACTAAAAGAGATTATTTAGGCTGAAAAGATGTTAAATGAGGAATTCCTACATCGAAGTTCATTCATGTCCAGAGAATTTTTTGAATTAAAGTAGTGAATTTACGCAGCTGCAAGCAGGTTTTTTCTTATTGACGTTTTTGAAAAATTGAACAAATTTACCTTTACCGATATTTCGGCGCTTTCTCGTCGAACGACGACAATCTTGATGCTCTTGCCGAGTCACCTTCTGGAAAAAAATTTGAATTTTCTTTTTCCGATATTTAGCCTCTCTCATGTTGAACGTTATTTTTATAAATTTTATTTGTGATGTTAGGAGCATAATCTAAAACGTTATTTACCGTTGTTTTCCGATCGACTCCCAGAATTACAAACTAAAAAAATTCTCCAAATTATGTGCAATAAAATTTAATCAGCAAGTACAAAATTATGAGATAAGGCCTTTTCGTACTTTCATGTTATTGTACTGCATGTATGAAAAGGGATGCATGTACGTAAAGGGATGCATGTAAGTAAGGGAATGCATGCACGTAAAGGGATGTATGTATCAAAGGGGGTGCATGTAGGCAAAGGGATGCATGAATGCAAAGGGATGCATGGATGCATAGGTATGCATATAAGTGAAGGAGTGCATGTGTGTAAGGCGATAAATTGAATTTATTTCGTACGCATGGTTGTGAAGGTGATTACTTTCCACTAGCAGAGGTACTGACGTCTGTCTGTTTTGTGCTTACGAAGGGGATTAGGTAAGTCTATTCGATACTTTCCAAGAGATGTAAGTGCATCCTAGTAGTACGTACCAAGGGATACAAGTGCAAATGGAACTTACGAAAATAACGTGAAAGTTTATTTCGAACCAACGAAAATAACGTGAAAGTTTATTTCGAACTAACGAAAATAACGTGAAAGTTTATTTCGAACCAACGAAAATAACGTGAAAGTTTATTTCGAACCAACGAAAATAACGTGAAAGTTCAGTTCGAACCAACGAAAATGCAATGGAAAGTAAATTACCTCTGACGTTGAAACTATACTACGAAATTGATGCTACAAAATATTTTTATACTTCCCATCACCATAGTTTAGTAGCGCACCACCTTTAAAAAAATGAGTGGGTTTCATTTTATACGTTTTAGAGACGAGTGCAGGGATTGCGCTCTTCTCTGTTCTACAGATAAAAGTTCAGGAAATTCGAGCAGTATTTCCTTTCTCACTCATTTGATTACTGTTAAATAAATTAACTACGCAAATTTAAGCAAGCAATTAATAACTTAAGCAGGAAAACTCCATACCTTCGGTTTAAGAAGCGTCCAATTTTTATAACTGATATTCATTTTAATTTTGGTAAAATGATTATTTTATACGGCGTACACGGCTAGTTCTCTCTGTCGTGGTTTACGCTTCAGACACCCTACGTCGTGTTTAAATAAACGTTACGAAGAAGGGTTCGTTTGGCCAACGATCACCTTTCGAAAAGATCTGCCATCGAAAATATATTATCGTCGATAAGCGCAGCATGTGCTTGGCTCTTCGAACATCGCAACCAACGGTTACTTCAGTACGTCGAGAAGCGTCGTTTGAAAGCTACACCCACTCCGAGAATACCACGTCATGAACGTCTTGGGGGAGCTGTACTGCCGTATACTTCCATTTTTCTTCACATATCTAAACTCTCTCCGTAGACACCTAGAATCTTGTTCATTCCATATAATTAGTTGTTAATTAATATGTGAACGTTATCTAATCTAATTATCTGACGACACTTGCTATTTCCGGTAAATTATTAACGTAAAGTATCATGAACAAAAAACGTGTATGTTCGCAAACATGACAGCGTTGCTGCGGCATACCCTGTCTGGGAGAGTGCGAGGCATTAGAACCACCGCAACTCGAAGTGTAGGACGTGCAGCCGCCCCGCTCTGCCTTCGGGCAAGCGATGGCACTGGCGGTTATATTCATTGAAGTCACAAAATGACTTAATTCGTTTAGTAGCCAATCTTGAATTTGAGTGCAGATAAGTATCAATCCTTCATGTATCCACAATTACCATTCATTTCTGTTATTTCACGTGTAGGAATCTGCATTCGCTTTCAGTGTACGGAGCATTATTCTGCATCTAGGATGTATGCGTAATTTCACATTATGTATTATATAATCTGTTTTGCTGACTGATTCAGTAACGAGGCCTCACCTCGATATGAGCTTATTACAAATAAATTCCTGTCCATCGATTGTGTTAACTATTTGAATCAGAAGTCATCGTTAATTTTCAAGTCATCGTCTCCAAATTAAATAACTAATTTGGAAGCCTGTTTATTTAATCCCTTGCAATTATTTAGCCATTAGTAATCAGAAAAATATGTCATCGGAAAAAATGACTTATGAATACGATAAAAGAACTAACAGCGAGGAAGAATCATCATAATGTGGCCGAGCGGTGGAATTTGAGTTTGCTGTACTGTAGATGATATTTGCGAATCACACACGGAAGGATCATTATATCTCCTATCAAACTGTAAAATACCAGTTACGCTGGTGTAAATCATTGGTAAAGTATTCGAATGATGGAAAGGATCTCGATGACGTTTTTGTGTTTAACTTCATGGAAATTTCACGTACAATTTAATTTTCTGTGTCCCCGCTCCGTCTATAAGCGCTCTCTGACACCAAGCACCTCAAAAACTTCATCTCATGTTTTCAGAGTACGTAGGATTCTTCAAACAAAAATATCCATTATGTAATAAAAAGCCAAGGCTCAAAAATATCTTACCAACATTTCTCGGAAGTACTAAAGGGATCTAACGTCTGAAGCAACATCATTTTCATGTTCTCATTAAATTTTACCAACGAACTGAATAAATTTCAGTCGCATCGAACATTCAAGATTGACGGATCGGCACTAAGCGCTGTGTCCTGCGTCGGATCTCGGCGTTTTTCGCGAATTAACTCAATAGCTGTCGAAAGGACCGAGGTTTTGTGCGCATTTTTGCGAGCCCGGAATGCGCTCGGAATCTCTTCCTCCATGGGAGCGGGCAGAAAAACACGATGTTTGACGCCTCTTCACTACAGCTGGGAACTGAACTTAAATTCCTGCTAAAGCTGCTCAAATTGGACCAGAGTTGCAATACTCTTCTCAAATGTTCTCGCAAAAATTACTAGCATTGATGTGGCAATGCGATATTACACGTTAAAATCGCCGGGAATTTTTTTAATCAAATGGGGATTCGAGTGTTAAATATTATTAATCAAGACTACCAAGTCACTCCCAATTAGAAAATAAGAAAATTAAGGAGTCAAAATTTTAAAATTAGAAAATTCGAATCAGAAAATTAGAAAATTCATATTAGAAAAATTGCCCATGAGTACCATTCGGGTCCAAATTCGAAAAAACCTGCATGTGTGTTGGACATGCGCGAGCTGTTTATCAGAGTCTGTATTCGTGTATGGAAAGCTTTGAGGTAGTCAAAGAGGCGTACTTGAGAGTCAATGTTCGATTATTGTGAACCCATAAAGTAATAAAATAATCAATGATAGAGACGCGACGTTTCGAGAGAATAGGATCCTGACACAGGTCATACAGATCAAAATCGGAGAGTGATTTCTCAATGAAGCGATACGAAGATTCAGAAGTCAGTTGCAGTTTATTTGTTTTTCGACCCGGGATGAACGTGCTGCTTTCTCTGAGGTATATCAAAGTTGAATATATTCTTCTGAATGCTGGGATTAATTTCCGAGGTTGACTGAGGGAATTCGGCTTATGGTATTTGAAGCTAATCATATCAAGGAATGTTAATAGACTATGAACTGTTGCAGTGTTCAGAAGTAGAACATTGAAATTACCTGATGATACATACTAAAAAAACAAAAAACTCTGACGGTCCTAGTAGGCAACTGACTGTCTCGCGGGGCACAATTAATAGTCTCGCAAGGAACAACTGACACTGTCTCGCGGGGCACAATTAGCAGTCTCGGAGGGCACAACTGACGCAGTCTCGCAAGGAACAACATCTGACACTGTCTCACTGAAGAAATGGCAGTCTCGCTCGGAACAACTGATTGCCTGGTCAAGTCAACTTACACACTCTTCTCAGAGACAAATGACACAGTCTTGAAGGGGACAACTGATACAGTATCACGCAAGAGAACTGACAGATTTCTCGAACGAGACAACAGTTACTGGTACAACCGGAGTAGCAGTCAATAATATTTTTGACACCGGAGACAACTGACAGTCTCTCGGGGAATATCTGACACAGCCTCGCAAGAACCAACCGACAGTCTCGAAGGAGACAACTATCACTGGCAACGTCTTTTAGGCAATAGTGTATCATTTACTTCATTCTTTTTACAGCATTTGTGAACTATAAAAGCACTCGAATAGCGCAATCATTCGTGTAGTTTTACTCGTATCGCTGATACACTGGAAATCGTTAAATTATGAATTGATTCTGAACGCTTAATATGTAGAGCAAACAGCGCGGTTCAAATTTTAAACCTTAGCTTAGAATTTCAGTCCTTGACATTCCGAGTACATTATTCAGAAGCTTCGCAGTGCGTCAGTGCTGCTGCTCAGAATGTCTGTCCAGGGCGCGCAAACTTTAATTAAAAAATAAGGTATATAAACGGCATTTTTTCTGACAGGCTGACTATTAGTCCTTTCCGTGTTCAATTTACTGGGTAATCCCGTAATCTGTTCAGCGTCAAAAGGAACAACCCGTAAAACTGCTACGCTTCAGAATATGTATGGTATTGTACCCGTGGCAAAATTTGTTGTCGGAAACCTTAAATCGATTCCGTTTTTTAGGCAGAATGGCTGCAATACTTTAGTGCACGTGTAAATAATTTCAATGTGGATATAAATGACCCACAAGGTTCATATATACGGTGCTCACAAACTCTAGCGCAAAAATTATCAATTTTTAGCGCGAGAAAACCTGTTACTCATTAGGACCAAAAATTTTTACTGGTAAGAAACATTCACTGCGAAAACATGCACAGGGACAAGAAAACTACGAAAAACCAATAAAAACTGTGCTCTAGCACAAGAAAACCAATAAGAACATATGTTCATGTTCAAAATTTTCAACCACAGGAAACATCTGCTCCCACTAAATATCCAGTAACAAAATTTTTTACACAAGTCAGCAGCTTTCTTGAATCGCAAACTCATCAGAAACTTGAAAACGAAGAAAATAATAAGGAATTTAATTACATTTACAAAAAATAAATTTACACACTATTTATTCAAAGATATCATGATCATTTTTGAACTGAAGATGGAGCTGAACTCTGAAACATTTTCATTTTGAATTAGATTAATTTCCATGGAGTTTTCGTCCTTTTCAAGTTTCTTACAAAATATTCAGTCCAATAACATCCGTAAAAACCGTTCTCCATCACAAAACATGGACCAGCTCGAAACCCACGTAGCTTTAGCTCAATTGTTCCAAATTGCTCACTCCAAATTTGTTTTCTTTTATTGCCTCATTTTTTGCTGTTTTCAAGCCTGGCATCTTTTGGCAGCCCCGGTATGAGGAGAGAAAAGCGCGTTGTATAAATTACGAGTTCAATAAAACGACGAAGGAAGCATAAGTATGCGTAAATGAATCATTCTCGACACTAGGCTTACGTGTGTGATAGATCACACGTCAAATGGATGCTGATAAGAGCAGGATAATCGAGGATTGCGGAGAGATTTTTTGCACACATCGGAGTTTCCTGTTCACACGAATCGATTTTCTTGACACACGCGGGGATTTTCCTCACACCTGTGAAGATGTTCTTGTTATTTGGAGGAATATTCTTTTTACTTAGAGGAATATTCATGTTACCTGGAGGAATATTCTTGTTACTTGGAGGAATAGTCTCGTTACTTGGAGCAATAGTCTCGTTACTTGGAGCAATAGTCTTGTTACTTGGAGAAATAGTCTCGTGACTTGGAGAAATATTCTTGTTATCTGGAGCAATATTGTTGTTACTTGGAGGAATTTTCTTGATACAAGCAAGGATTTTCCTGACGCTGAAATTTTCTTTGCACATGAAGGAACTTTCCTGCCACACGTAAGGATTTTCTTGCTAATTGTTGGTATTTTCTTGTTAATTGCTGCGATTTTCTTGTTAATTGCTGCGATTTTCTTGTTAACTGCTGCGATTTTCTTGACACTCTCTGCACGGACCTGTCTCGTAGCTAAACGAACGCGAAGCACAGCAAATCGGCACCGCGAAATAGTCACCATTGAAAGACGCTATTTTCAGTTCAGATCTCGTAATTTGTTTCGGGTTTTTGGATTCATTTTGATGCAAAACTTTCGAACATTGTTATTAATGTCGTGTGTCTGTGCACTGATAAAAAAATTTCAAGCAGTTTTTATATTCGAATCAAACATTCGAACGTGGAATATACTTCCATTTGATGATGGCGGTTTGAGTAAAAAGAAATAGACAAAGGGCAATTTTTTTGTGAAAACACTATCCGAATTCTCTCACCAAAATTTTCCTTCTATTCATTGCTCTGATGAAAAAAAAATATGCATTAACGTTTCTTTCAAAAAATTGTGTCTTTTCGTTCACAAAAAAACGACGCTACTGAAATTTATCGCCTGGATTTACCCTCTTTCTTCCCCCATATAGGATTAATTTCATCATCTAGGATTTAAATTCCAGCTTCTTAAGAATTCCCGCTCCAACAACGCCAGACTTACGGCCTCTCAAAAGTTTATGTGTCTTCCAAGCACTGAGGAGATATTTGGACGAGCTGAGAGGCAATTTACGGTATGAAGGAAGCGTTAAAACTGTGAAAAGTTCGCCAATCAGTCCTCTTTTCCACGGTTGTAATACATCTCGTAATCGTACGATGCTAATTCTTTCGATGATTACGCTTTCCTTCTCCGTTCGCATTTTATTCCCGTACGATGCTACTCATTCCAATGACGTTTCCCTTCTCCGGTTAATAAACACAAAGATAAAATTAAGAAATGAGGGACTTCAATCACATTCATATAAATGGCGCTAATCTCATCAGGAGAGTAAAATAAGCAACGAGCGCTGCAATTATCGTGTGGAAACCAAAGAGTTACTGTATGCTTTGACATTGACTCCCGTTGCAAGATAGTTCACGAATGTCCATGAGCATTATTTAAAGCGAAATCGAGGAGCTGCTTAACCGTTTATTCCTAGTACTTGATATGTGTGACATCTGACACAAGTAAATATTTTCAGAAACTTGTTTATCTTTTTCCATTTCAGAAATTTTATCCATCAAGGGATTCTCAATTAAACTTTCAGTAATACCAATTAATTAATTATTGAGAGTTCCCTTTTTAGTTCAGAAAATTTCAAGTCTATTATTTTTACTTGCATATTCTATAACAGTTTATAACACTATTCATTTTTAGACGTAAATTCACAGTTTTACACTAAATTAAAAAATTTTCCGATTAATTTCAGTGGGTAATTATCCTGATTAATTTTGGCATGTAATATTATCGATTGGTTTAGTATGTGCATTAATTTGGGCTGTGTTCGGGTGTGTGACTGATTTTCAAAATTGCTTATACTAAATTTAGGCTAATCATCATTGTGGTTGTATTAATGAATCATATAAGAACTTAATGACTAACGCGGCATAATTTATCAAATTTATTCCTCTTCACGGTTTGTGCGTGCATTTTATATTTCTTAATTGGTTTTACCTTCAAATTGGCACGACGGTAGTGAAAATTATATTTTTCTGTAGTAAATCCAATGAATTAAAAGCGAAGGAAAGGCAGTGAGAGTAAAAAGCATATTGAATATGAGACCAAAAGTGTTACAGCAACGAAGACGCACTGTATACATACATTTTGTTTTATATGCGGCGGCTGTAGATGAGCAAATCTTTTGAAATACGCAATTGCAACATGAACAAAATCGTCTTTTATTCCATTCTGATCGTAAATCCTGGAACAAATTAAAAAAAAAACGAGTGATTTCTTCTGCCAAAATTGTTCCTAATTGCTTTTAGAAACATTAAATTACATCCCATCAGTAAGATCATCATTGTCTTGCATAGTTCATCAGCAGAAACTCTCGATTCCCCCCACAGCACCCGAGCGCTAAGGCTTGCAAGTCTTCCTTTCGCTCCAAAAGCTTTACCTCGTAATACGGATATGACGGATACAGACCTTTGCAAATTAATGGATGTCCTCTTCAAATTAGATTCTCGGCAGGTGTTCGTTTTTACAAGGTTTGTGCAGATACATCACTGTCATGGAACGCGACCTGAGCTGGCACTGACTCGTGTTTTGCTTGAGAAAACCGGCAACTCTAACATAGAGACTGTGGATTAGGTCAGTTAAAATGGAAGCATGCAAACTATATTGACTGCGGTGTGACGGACAAAATAAGTTAAGCAGTTCTGTACACAACGTGAGTTTGCTATCGATCAGGAGTTGCCTTGGGAAAGCAGAGAAGCAGAAAATTCAAGGCTGTGTATAAATATTAAGATTTTCGGTGAGTGTAGGAAATGGGATTAATATGAATTTCTCATGTGCAAGACATTAATATAAAATGTCAAATCAGTTCGATTGAGAAACTTTACTGCAGTTCTCAAAAAAATCTGCCCTACATTGAGTAGTATTTAATTTTTTCTAAATCTCAAACCGAAGGCATGTTAGTCCATCTACTTATACAGGAGTCATATAGGTCAACCGAGTTGAAAAGATTGAGAGTCTTACTCAAGAGCTCTTGAATAGCAGTAAAGTAGGCAGGTCTTGCCTTAAGTCAACTAGGCTGCTAATTAGAAACTAATTAGAAACGTTAAATTACATTCCATCAGTAAGATCATCATTGCCTTTCCATAGTTCATCAGCAGAAACATTCGATACCCTACAGCACCCGAACGCTAAGGCTTGCAAGTCTTCCTTAAGTCTTCCTTATTCCATTCTGATTGTAAACACTCGCGCGAACACTCGAACAATGTTTTTCATTTCATTTATGGGGATTTATTGCTAAACTTAACTTTCTATTTACTGATTTTCCAAGATAATCACTTCAAATTCAGGCGTTATTGAATTGTATTGCTTCCAAATCGATTTTTTGGACAGATTTATAGGGCTCGTGATAACACTTTCAAAACACCTGTCCCTGAATAAATAATTTTCCGTATACAATGATTTATTATGAATATTTTATTTCATAAACTTCGTGATATTTGAGATGCCTACGACCGCGACACATCGTCTGCCAACCACTAACTTTAAAATATGCATAGAGCAGAAAGTTTCTTCATGAGGATATAATCTTTTTGTTTCTTTCATAAATAATTGCTTGTACCTTTCTGTCTCTCACACTCAGCCTTACAAAGTCCAAGTCTCTCTCTCGTCTGTCTTTCAAGGACTACAGAGCTGATGCTAAGCCTCAGGAAAACTTCTGGTTGAGTGTCTGAAGCACTCAACCCTCCGGCCTGAACCTGTCTTCTTCTCAGTAACCCAATGGTGTTATATTCAAGTGGATCGAAATTGTTCTATCAGCTTTCATTCTGTAGGTGGTTAGAAGTTCGTGCACTAGTGTTTCTGCAGAAATATGGCTTTCTCAGTGGTTTTATTCTGTTTCTCATTGCTGTTGTTCATTGTCAGCTGCCTCTGTTGTTTTATTCTATTTTCAATTTCTGTAGTTCATTGTTGGTTCCCTCTGTTTTTTTTTTTACTTTTCATTTTCTGTTGTTCATTGTTGGCTCCCTCTCTCGTTTTATTCTGATTTACATTTTACCTCCTTCATTGTTGGCTCCCTCTGTTGTTTTATTTTGTCGTTCATTTTCTGTTGTTCTTTGTTGGATCTCTCTGTTGTTTGATACTGTTGTTCTTTTTCTGTTATTCTTTGTTGGCTCCCTCTGTTGCTGTTTCTGCAGGTCATGCACTCTTCGAAGTCTCCACAGATGATCACAGTCCCAGCGTGATGGCACACCGCCAGTCACCATCTGTCCGACCACAGTTGTGGCGCCTAGCTCTATAAGTCAAAGTTGGTGATTTCTATTCAAATTATTGATCGTCGTGACCATAGAGCCGTGTTTTCAGTCGAGTGTGTATTTTCGTGGTCCACTGTACTGATGCAGTTAGTAGAATTGTAAATTTGTTATCAATTTTCACTATTTAGAAAATGTACGCATGTGTCATGGAACAGTTTTCATGTTCTTCCCCCTTAGATCTGTTGAGAAATGGTAAAGGCTTAAATGTTCTATTGAGAGATTGATTTTTAATTATAACCAGCTTACGACAAAAATCAGACATTGTTAGTCTAAATTGATCGTGAAGTTTTGCAATGAAAAAGGCTTTGCAGAATCACCTACCAATTTCCTACAAAAACCAACTGTTACTACGGACCAAGTAGCATTCGCAGTCTACAATATCTTTTATTTGTTATTTTAAATTCAATTACATCTTCTACTTTAGATGCAGAAATAAACGCACGCGAAAGACGGAGCAAAAAAGTAAGTTGCGAGGCCAAAAATTTAGGAATGTTCATTTAAAACGAAGGAAAAAATGCTTGGACAATAATTATTATTGTCCCGCCACCGAAAGGCATTTAAAGGAAATTTAGCTCATTCAATTGAGTACTCACGTGCCTATTTTTTCATTGTTTTCCCTTCAGCTTTTCAGTTAGGAAAATAACCTCAAAAATGAGTTGAACATTAACGGTTCATATTATGCCACTAAATATTTTCTTAATTAGTAGCTGCATGGAGGTTTAGAAACTTAATGTAAAAATTCTGGTCTACAGAGATGATAAAAAGACAATAAAAGACGATAAAAGTGTTTGATTGGGATGGAAACAATAGGTGATCAGGCAGCGTGTGACAGGCCTTGAATTCATGGATTAACTCGAAGCATCAAATCCGTTGAATAAATCTGACTGCCGGAACTCGCTTGTTATCAGACCGATATTCGAACACTGCACGAAGTAAACAATTTGCACCTTCACGACAAATGAAAAGTAGACTCAGACTTCAAGTGAAGTATAAAACGTTCATAGAGTTAAAAAAATACAGGTACATGTAAGGAACGATGAGGAGTTAGTTTGAAGTACATCATGAAGTTTATTAAATATTTTGTTACTTTTTACATATAATTAGGAAATGCAAAAAGCACATTAATGAAGAACAATGCAAGGAATACCGCAAAATGTTCAGTAAATTAAAATGATCTCTGTAAAATAGCCTCTTTTCTACTCGCACACCAGCTTCTTGAACAACCCTCATTGTCACTGGGAGGTGGAAGAGAAACGCTGAGCTCTTGGCAGAATTTGTTTGCTTCGCAATTTGTGCGAAGCTGTCAAGCCCTCAACGCCAATCTGCCCGGTAAAACCAGGGATAAAAACCATTTCTCTTACGAATCAGCATTCGATTTTTGTCTCTTCAATGGCAAAATTTCCAACTGCTTCGAAAGTCATGGCCGGCAAACTCAGGAAATTGATACTGGAGAATTCGGGATCGGCGCATGTGAGGATTCAATTTTATTTCGTCTACGTTCTTCTCGTCCACGGTCCAAATCTTTCGTGGAAAACTAGCCTAGGTTCAGTTAGTTGGAAATATTCAATCTTGTAAAATATTCAACCTTGTAAAATATTCAATCTTGTAAAATATTCATACATGTAAAATATTCAACCTTGTAAAATATTCAATCTTGTAAAATATTCAATCTTGTAAAATATCCAATCTTGTAAAATATTCAATCTTGTAAAATATTCAATCTTATTCAAAGGCTCTTTATTGGTTGCAAGGTCGTCAGGTATCACATGGTGTCTACCAAGTAGAACAACAACACGTCTGCGTGTGTTTGTTGGGTTGAACTTTTGATATCTTCTACGCATGCACAACAAGGATAAATACTAGGATTGCCGAAATGCATGCAAAAATTTTAAATTTTAAATCCACAAAATTGAAATATTTTAGGACGATAGTCCCTGTTGTTCGTAGTAACGCCCCAATACTTTGAGCGCTTTTTGTTTTAAGTGATAAAATCACAGATCGAAATTACGCAACACTTTTGTGATCGTAGTTACAGTCAATCAGAGGAAGCTCCATTCAATTTTTTTTATATACATTTGGAAGTATCCATCAAAGAATTAATGATTTCCCCTATGCAAGAACATTCTCTGTTATACTGAGCTCTAATTCAACTCCGTCGATATTTCTGTGATAGCATACATTAGTGAAAAAAGTCACGATTATATAAAGCTTGTATGGAACGACATCCCGCAAGTGGCACCTCTTCAATGATTCGTTTTCTCGATATTAATATCTATAAAAAAATTTAAAATGCAATATTTTCCATGATTTTATTGCTTAAAATTATGAAAAAATGCAAATTTATCTCTAAAAATTATTGGAAAATACAATTTTTTCAATATTCATTTCTGATATTACCAGGAAAATGCGAATTTGCGATTCATTTGCTATAAAGTACTTTAGATTACGGAAAACAATTCACGACCAATCTCTACATTGCTCGAAATGGTTCTGATTTGATACGGAAATAGTGTACAGAAATACAGTCGTTAATTTTTTTCATGAAGTGCTGAGTAAATTACAAGGAGCAAACTCACCGATGCCACAAATATTATGCACTTCAAAAAGGAAAAATTCCACAGGGAATACATTCCAATCTCAGAAGTGGAAAATCTTTAACACGTTGACTGCGACGTCAAAGTCTACAATTTTAACTACTAATTTGAGTTACCGCAGTGTTAATACTTATGTTTTTAGAGGTAGTCTTAAGGAAAATTTTTCTATTAGGAATGTAAGAAAATAGAGTTGGGCTGAGAAGTGAGTTGTGATCAAGGCAGCTGATCCACCGCACTGGTTATGATGAAGGAAAAAATAATGATGACAATGTAATAAAGTTGTGGTGAAGACAATAGTTATGGTGGAGGTGAAAAAATTCATATGAAAAATGAAAAAAATCAATTTATTGTAGATCAGAAACTTGAAATTATCGTAAACCTCATGTGTGTAACCCTTAGTTAAAACAAAAGAGTGGGTAAAAATTGAAATAGAAATTAAATAGATTTTTAATGAATAGATTCTAAAATATTAGTACAATGTCTCAAAATTTTCGAAATTAATTTTAAATCTGGTTCCTGACATTGACTTCTGTTGTGTTAATGAAATGATTCATGAGAAATTATGGCCTACTTTTCAAGTGCTCCCGAATAATTCACTGTATTTCCTCTGAATCAAACAGTAAAATTATGCATTGACTCTTCGCAAGCCATTCACTAGCAACGCAAGTTTGTTTTTTCTGTTATTTTCCAAGGGTAAAAACAACACTATGGAAGGTAACGATAATTCAAGAATGAAATTTCTTAACATTTTCAGTTAAAGAAAATATACTTCATTTACGCTTTCTCTACTTGTTTACGCTCCATTGCAAATAAAGTTTTAGTTCCAGATGTAAGATGTTCCAAATGCAGGATGTGTGTACATCACGCTGCAATCGAGTGTACGGCACATGTCACCGTCATTTGGACCGTGTGAATCCCTATCTAAAGCAAATAATTATCATCACGCATTTCTGTTGTCGATAAAACTTGCAACTCATTCTTTCTAATGAAAACTTGACACTGTTTGTCTGCATGGACCTGTCTCAAAAAATAACGCCGACAAACATCCTGCTGAACCTGGAAATATGGATAGTCTGGATTTGATACGTGCCTCTTTCAAAGTTGAAAAATCGCCTAATTCTGATCCACAGAACGTGGGTAGAAAATGTGTTTTCGGGTCCTATCCCGCAACCACGGTAATGTTCAAATGATCAAGAGAGGGAATGACATTTGCAGTTCGTTGGAAAATGTGCTAGTTGGTTAGGGTGGAGATGTCATTTGCAGTTCGATAAAAAATGTGCCAGTTGGTTAGAATATGACATTTGCAGTTCGGCTGAAAATGTGCCCGTTGATTAGGGTTGGAAAGTCATTTTCAATTCGGTTGAAAACATCCCAGTTGGTTTTTCTACACAGCATTTTTGCAGTCATCTGTGTGAATGGAGTGTGTGTGTGTTTTTTGACTTCGTTATCGTTCACGTTAGATCTAATAGCAGCACTACTCGCAATGCTTGGTGCACGGTACAATGCAACACTACACCCCGCGAGGGAGTTGGTGTGGGAGTGATCCTCCACATTGTACTTTTCGCATCAGAAAAGGGAATTATTGGCTTTTGACATGTATTAAACAGGCTGACATTATATCAGTCATTTTTATCGTCATGATGGTCATTAATCATTATACATGATCGGCTTCGCTGCCAATTTCCTTGAAAATGTAAATAATTTTCCCATTGTATTCTCAATAATTTAATGGGAAATTTGTTCTTTCCGTCTGAGATATATTTTCAACATATATCGGCTTCCACCGCCCGCCAACAGTGTTATCTCGTTCATTATCGGAAAAATTTCGAGCTCTTCAGTTGGTTAACTTCACGGACAGGGACGAATGATAACTAACGAAAATGTAAGGTAACCGATGATTGGGCCCATGGGAGCGATTCACTTGGCAGATCTCGACGATTTGGGCGATTGTAGGGCAGGACTCGCAGCCATGCTCTTACCTAACAGACATGGTCCTCATTACATTTGAATTAACGATCAGACTCAACTCTTTAAAATCTAATTTTTTCTCCCGTTTATCACAATCACTGTGATAAGATGGACATTTTATATTCAACCGATCATTTTTACGGTGCTGTTTAGTTTTATTCTGCCGCCAGTGCCTGTCATTAGACAGGCACTGGCATCAGGTTGTCACCGACGTCAGAATGAGGAAGGACCTGACATTTCACACAAACCCGGCAGCTCAGGGTATAAATCAGACGTGTGCTAAATCACGTTCCAGATGTTTATGGAGGTAAATTTTAATGTACATCGGGTTGGAAGATGTTTACGTGTATTTTCAAATAATATTTAGCATACCCCAAGAGTGTAGGACTCACTAGTAGAAAAATATGATTTTAAAATGTATCATTCATTTAAAATGCAAGTATTATAACAGCAGCAAAGCAGCTTCAAAGCGGTTGTTCTTGGAAAGGAAAATCTTTGCGCACAGATATCTCTCATCAGCATAGTACACTCTTGTTACTCTACATCACTCATGAATAGCCTTGTGAATAGCATTAGAGTGTTAACTAAGGGCCGAAATAGTTAGATGCAGAGGGCGAGGTCGAAGAGCTGACGCATCTACTTTTTTTTGACGATACAGCGTTTGTGGCTGTCGGAGAAGAAACTCTGTACACTGGTGGATGAGTTTAGGAAAATGAGTGATATAAGGAAACTTTGGGGGAATGTAAACATGAGTAAAGTTATGAAGTGTTCTAGGGAGGAGGTTTGCGTGAGGCATTATTATAAGCTTGAAAAAACGAAGGGAAACTGTTGAAGTGAGTTGTTTTGAGTATTGGGGAGCGAATGGTGTTTTAGATTTTAATGGTGTTTTAGATGAAGAGGAAAAAACATAGGTAAGAAGAGGGTACCAGGCGTGGGGAGCCTGGAGGCGGTAAATAAGGGATAGGTGCCCGAGTATGAATGCTAAAAGAAGGTTGAATGAAAGTGTTGTCATGCAGGCAGGGTTGTATAGATCTAAGACGAAAATCTTATAAGGGGCTGATAGGAGTCGGTTAAATGTTCTAGAGAAGGAGTAACAGAGAAGTATGGCTAGAGTGACATTCTTGGATGGGCAGAGGAATAAGGTGAGAAGTATGACAAGCTAAGAGAGATCTGCCTAGAAGATCGGACTGCTGCGTGGTAAATTGGTTAGGTCGTCTGGATAGAATGAAGGAGGAGCGGTTAGTAACGAAACTGATGAAGTGTGAGGTCCGTGAAAAAAAATTTTAAAGGTAGGTCGAAAACTGAACTGATAAATAGCGTTGAAAGGAAGTTGCGCTATCGAAGTATTTAGTTGGAGGGAACAAGAAGATGTGAAATAGGAGATCTACAGAGACCGATTTTGAATGTCTGACAGTGACGGAGTTCAGATGGGTAGGTCAGTGGGCTCTCAGCCCGCGAAAGTTATTCAGCTTTGATAATTGTGATATGTGATTGTGAGTCAGTTTTGTGGTCTGGAATCTTCAAGCCCTAATAAAGAAGCATGTCTTGCTATCGGGCCTAGTTGTGGAAGAGATGCTCGAAGACAGAAGGGTATGACAGTGAGCCATCATTAGGGCCTAGAGTACACGGCCCTTGAAAAATGACGGGACTCGACAGTTTCCTTGAATAAATCTTCCAGATGTGGATGACAAAGAAATATATCCATCCTTGTAGTTCATGCAGTTTAAATATTTTTGCAATTCTGCACTGGTGAAACTCGTATCACAGATACGGTCATTAAGCATCCTTGTGAGCGTCACAGAGAGACGGAAACAATCAAGCAACGCAGAAAGCAACAACTTATTATTATTATATAGTGGATTGATCAACATGGGGCGAATCTGGTTCTCGTTGGTTGGCTATCCCTCCGTGATGGAAGGAATTATCTTTGGAATATAGCTTAGTAAATTATAATGATCGTTCCTCGCTGTTAGTACATTGATCGTATTTATAAGTCATTTATTTCCGATGACATATTCTTCAGTAAATTTCTGATGTTACTCTGTCATTAATATTTTCTGATGTCATTTATTTCTGATAACTAGAAGCTAAATAATTGCAAGGGATTAAATAAACAGGCTTCCAAATTCTTAATTTAAAATAGAAATGATGACTTGAAAAAATAACGATGACTTCTGATTCAAATAGTTAACACAATCGATGGACAGGAATTTATTTGTAATAAGCTCATATCGAGGTGAGGCCTCGTCACTGGATCAGTCGGCGAAACAGATTATGTAATACATTAAATGAATTTACGCGTACATCCTAGGTACAGAATATCACTTCCTACGTTGGTAGCAAATGCAGATCTCTATACGTGAAACAACAAAATGAGTGATAATAGTGGACACATGAAGAATTGATACTTATCTGCACTCAAATTCCAGATTGGCGACAGATAGTTAAGTCGATTACATGACTTCAATGAATATAACTGCCATCGCCATCGCTTTGCCCAGAGGGCAGAGCGGGGCGTCTGCACGTCCTGCACTTCGAGTCGCGGTGGTGCTAATGCCCTAACGCTGCTTCTCAGACGGGCAGTCTCAGCGATGCTGTCACGTTTGAGAACATACAAGTTCTGATTTACAATCCTTTACTTTACTAATTTATCGGAAATAGCAAGCGTCGTCAGATAATCAGATTTGCTTGAGTTTGAATATTAATTAACAAGTTATTTATATAGAATAGACGGGACTCTAAGTGTCTAAGTAAAGAGTTGAATTCTATGAAGAGAGATGGAAGTATCTAGCACTACAGCTTTCTCAAAACGCTGGCGACATGGCTCTCCCAGAGTGAGGGTGTCAAGGTGGGGTAGCTTTCAAATGACGCTTTCTCGAGGTTGACGGTTTGACGGTTGACAGTTGACGATTTGATGCGATGTTCGTAGACGATGTTCGTAGAGCTGAGCATTTGCTGTTCGTATCGACGAGAATATATTTTCGATGGCGGATCTTTTGTGAAGGTGATCGTTGGACAAACGAACCCTTCTTCGTAATGTTTATTTAAACACGACGTAGGGTAGCTGAAGCGTTAACCACAACAGATAGGTTTATTAATAACAAGCTTAAAAACCTTTAATAGCAAAGTCAGGCGAACGCCATTTTCATTTACTCCAGTCCCGAACTGCAAGTCCGTTCTTAAAGATAGCTGTAAATTCTGAGTGAAATTATGCAATGCTCATCTATTTAAGAGACATCCTGTATTTACATTTCAGTATTAATAAATCCTTCAATTAACTCCTTAAACACAGTTTTAATTTCTCATATCCTTAGCAATGCGTTAGTTTTTATTTTTGATTGCCTGAGATATGGTCACACTCACGGGCGTTGGCGCTTCATGATCACAGTACAGAGGTGGCTGTAGAAGACAAGATCTCTCTCCACCACCGCCCGTAACTCTTCATGCGGCGAAAATTTTCAATTTGCATACTTTCTACGGTCATTGTAATGCGGACTTTATCGTAGCACATGCACCCAATGACCTCTGAACCAAGCCCGCCTCAGTTTGAGGTACATTGGGTTTCATTTTTGATTGCTTCAGAAGTACTCCCACTCACGGGCGTTTACATCTCATGATCTCGGTGCAGAGGTGGCCGCAGACAAGATAACTCTTCACGCGGCGAAAATTTTCAATTTGCATATTTCCTACGGCCATTGTAATGCGGGCATTATTGTGGCACATGCACCCAATGACCTCTGAACCAAGACTGCCTCAGCTTGTGGTGCAGGAGAGCGCCACGCTGAGACTGCAGGAGCAAACAGCGGGTTACTCGAGAACTCATGAGATTCGCCATGCAGATACACCGGGCTTTGTGTGGCAAGACTTACTCCCGGGCATGAGAAAATGCGGACACAAGTTTGTCCCAGACTATCAAGATGGATAAATGCCAAATGGGCTTATGAGATATTGTTCTCCTTCTAAAGAACCGTTGCAGAGTAAATGTTTTCTATCGAATGAAGTGGTGCACTAGTTGCTCGATTTAATGCATGGTGCATAAATTCCCCCAGCCGTGTTGTGCTCAGTCATAAAATTAACTTTCTAGCGCTGAAAAAAACATACATCCGAAAATAACAATTTAGTTGCCATGAGTGCTAAATATAATTCCAGGACATATTTTCATTATTTGCAGAGATTTCGGCCTAAATTCCACTGCATGATAAACTCAAATCCATGAAAATGCTCCCTGCACAGATTTTTAATAAAGTTTTGTACATCAGCTCGTAGCAACTGTCGTTGGTGGCTGATCTCACTAGATGAAAAAAAAACAAGCTGAAACGGCTTCGTTCGTGCAGTTCAGTCGATTAATTTTTCGTACTTTCAAAGCCGGAAAATTGTTCTAAAACTGGCTTTGTGTTCGTGAATGAGGTGAATAAATTTAAGCATTCCAAATTCCCACAGAACTGTGTTAAATGATGAGAGATTTTTGATTTCTAATTCCAAACCAGGTGACAAAAATCTACAATTTCACTAAAGCAATACCATATAACAGACTTTTCATTTCATTAGCAAAGCCAAATACCTGTAGAGAAAAATGTTATAAATTCAAATTCGTTTCAATTTATGCTGAAATAATTATAATTCGAGTTTAAATTGATTCGTCAGCACCCATCAAATAAGCATACTGCCTCCAAATAAAAATACAGGTCACACAGCACATATACGATCCCAGAAGATCTCTCAATGGTTCTCGCATGACGCTCAATGCATCAAAATTCGACGTTTCTAGTTGTTATCATTCACAGCTGAGCTTACTGGCGCATTTATAAGAGAATTTCTTTTGCTTCACTTTGCCCTTCCGTCTTTGATGCGGTCGGTTCTTGCAAATTTGCCACAATGCACATCAGAAGTGAACTGATTTTACATTACGCTGCTTTCGAATTCATGCCCCAAAGTTTTAAAAGTAGACGACACACAAATAGCTCACTCACATCGAAGGCGTTAAAGTTAAGGGGAAAATAATAATAAAAAGAAGAAAAATCGTGGTCTATATTGCATAAAGTTTGTGAAAGTGACAGAGAACTATTCATTTATCCACCAACATAAGTTGCTTTGTCACAAAAAATGATGTTAAAATATCGCCCTTGAGTGTTCGTCAAAACATCACAGAATACATTTTTAGCCCAGGCTGGGGGACGTTTGTGACTCAGAGAATATTATTTAGGGAGCATACGATCATAGACACAGAACACATTCTCCGGCACCACCAGTGGATATTGTTATTCGTATCATAGCCTGGGGCAATCATCCGCTTCTTATCAGCGTCCTGACATGGCCAATTATTAGTAAATGATCATCTTCTTATCCACGGTGAATATCCTTCATGTCTAAAAAAATGATCAGAAATAAACCGAATTTGGCTTGGTTCCCTGATTTTTTTGACAAATCACGAGAAAGGGATTGCAAGTACATAATTTCCTTCATATCTAAAAAATTAGCGAAAATGAACTGAAATTGTCTTGGTTCAATGTATTTTTGACAAAGCACGGGAAAGAGAAAGCAAATATATGATTTCCTCCACGCCTAAAAAATCATCAAAAAAGAACCACATTCCGCTCAGTTTACTGAATTATTGACAAATCATGGGAAGGAGAAAGCAAGTAAATACAAAAACGGAGGCCCTGATGCCCCCGGCCCCTAATTTGCATCATGATCCCAGGACGACGGCACAAACCCCGAGCAGAAGACCATACGTTCCACCGCACTTGTAAAGTATGCACTCGGTCCAGACACAAGCCTCTCGGTGGCACATTGAACTACAGTGGTTTTGCATAGTGTTGTGTCCTCAGACGTCTTAGCGCGAGAGTTATTCTGTCCATCAATTGTGACCAAGTTTTTCTAAATTGTTGGCTACATTCCAAGGATGCACTTTCCGACAGGCGTTTACAGGTCGTCAGCTGCAAGCGGGAGGATTCAGACGAACTTCCCTCTCATTTTGATCCTCTTCACTGTTCGTCTCTTTTCTCCAACTCCTCCCCTTCCCCCTCCATGGAAGTACGGTCTCACAAACAATGACTGTCGCGAACCGCTTTCAGCTGACAGTGGCCATATTTATGACGCGTGAAGAAAGGCACCGAAAACCACAGAATGAACCTAGTTTTGGGTAAAGAACGCTGGACTAAAGAGATTTTACTTAGATTAACCAGATAACTCGTAAAAATAATTTAGATTGGAGCTAGTAATATAGCTAGGAAATAATAACAGGCAGAAGTTTAAACATGTCTATTGATTTATTGCGCGACTCCGCTAAAATTTTCTAAAACCGTGTTACATACGCGCGCTTGAGTCAATACTCAAGTCCTTTATTCTGAACTTCGCTTGAATGGCAGCATGCTTTACGACCACTACGGCGTGAATGGTGGCATGCTTTACGTCCACTACGGCGTGAATGGTGGCATGCTTTACGTCCACTACGGCGTGAATGGTAGCATGCTTTACGTCCACTACGGCGTGAATGGCAGCATGCTTTACGTCCACTATGGCGTGAGTGGTAGCATGCTGTACGTCCACTACGGCATGAATGGTAGCATGCTTTACGTCCACTACGGCGTGAATGGTAGCATGCTTTACGTCCACTACGGCGTTGCTTTACGTCCACTACGGCGTGAATGGCAGCATGCTTTACGCCCACTACGGCGTGAATGGCAGCATGCTTTACGTCCACTACGGCGTGAATGGTAGCATGCTTTACGTCCACTACGGCGTGAATGGCAGCATGCTTTACGCCCACTACGGCGTGAATGGCAGCATGCTTGACGCCTACTACGGCGTGAATGGTGGCATGCTTAAAGTTTCCAATGGCTTTGCTCCAAGTTGGCATCATTACAGAGATGGAGCTTTAAGCATCTCTGCTGAAACATCAAATTTCATCCTCACGGAACCAATCTTAATAATTTAACAACGACCTGCATACGACCTTGACACTGATGCTCACGAGTGAGAGATATTGCGAGTGTCCACGCAAAACGAGAGTCAAACCTTTCCCATGTTGTATTGAACTCACAGCTGTGTCGCAACGAAAATACCCATTTCGAGATTCGAAGAATAGAAAAACCAAACACGCTAAAAACTAAATCATTTGTAGCCAACAGGTAGTACCTGATGAATTTGTTCCGATAATCGTCCTCTCGCGCTTAGCTTAATTAATGAGTTTCGACTCACATATTGCATAAAGAGCAATATTTATTGCCACTTTTGTGTTAGCTCGTGATTTGAAACATGAGTCATTTTCCTGTTATTGGAACTATACTGAGCACATGCAGATGTAAAACGTTTTCATTTTTATCAACCTACTCTTGCAATGTCATTCCTCGGTAAATTTTCTATACTTGAAACGATAACCACTTCGAATTTGATTGATTGGACATATGACTCTAATACAATTTTTGTAATGTTCTACGCTCTTGAGATCAGCATTTGGAACCAGCATAGTTTTAAATAAGTATCTCAGGAGAAGAAAAACTGCACACAATCAGTATACGGAATTTCACAACAAATCATAATTAATGCTTACTTGAAATACAACGAAGCATCAAATCGTAGCTACAGCATGCCCCAAGTTATAACGAGTATGAAACTTCCATTATGAAATATGAGGAAAACACTTCGTATTGTAGATAAAATTACGGACGCATATATCTCTCCCTTCACTTTGTAATATTTGAACAGCTCAAATTCGTTTGAGTATTTTTAAAAATGTTTAAAAATTTTTAAATTTAACATTTCATGGCCAACCCCATAACACCACATATTCGCTCCAATTTCCAATCTCGCTTGATGAAGCTCTACACACGCTCGCCAGAATACACGGAACTTAGCAGCCTTACATCAAAATATATACACACATGCATGCATAGTTTTTCAAAGACGCTAAAAAAACGCACTCCGTATTGTAACTTCCACGTTCGTGTAAAGTATTCCAGAGAGCATTATTGTCTTTCTGCACGTCGGCAGCGAGGCTCATTCCCGAGATGGAGACGCTCGGTTGAGCCAAAACAGATCCAGAGCAGCGCCGATGATATCCTGGAGTGCAGATCCAAAATTTTCCCGCACGAATGATAGGAACGTTCGACAACACCGGCGCCTGTCGCTCATCAGCGCAGTTTTTCGCTGGGAATACGCCCTACTCTTGCCAATCTTCGCCTTGCTGCTCGTGCCAAACACATGACTGCACTCAAAAGTATTGGTCGGCTGGGGAAGCATATCAGGCCTCTCAAGATGCATGAGTTATGCCCTGCATTTCTTCCAAACGATCTTCTATTTGTTGCGTTGCGCCTGTGTTGGGTCAAGCATGTGAGAAATAACATTTGAATTTGCTCAAACACTTAGCCGTTAATCGTAGGTTTCAAAATTTATTGCCGTAATTCGAGAGAATAAGTTGGAATTCAGAGAAATCGAATCCTCCTTGCCGTTCTAACAAATGCATTTTCTTCAGACATATCTCATGCTGACGGTGAAATTCTCGTTCTGTACAGCCTTTCGCGTGAAGTTCAGCTCAAGTTTATCTGTTTCGAGCTCGTCTGCAGAGTGGTCCGTCCCTTTCGATTTAGGTTTATTGCTCAGAAACGGCGGACGATGGGTGAAGCTTTTTGCAGATGTTCTTTGAATATAATCCAAAGTAACAGCAGCAGCTGCCGGCCCCGCCAGATGTGCAGCGAACGCTCCGGAATTTTTGCGGCCTTGTCCCTGACTTCAAAACAAGTAAGAGGTACTGGAAGCAATAAAAAAGCTGCCTTTACAAACTTTTGGTCATTGGAAAAGTTTAAGATTTAAACGTTGATGAAGAACGTAAATTTTCGAGACGATCATGGAAAATATGTGAAAAAAGTTGCTAAAGATCAGAAAGAGAGATAATTATTTATACTGTCGTAAGGGCAGAAGATTTTCTGAGCTGGTGAGTACATAAAAGTGAGTATTTTTAATAAATTTCGCAATCACGAGGGTCAATTCAATTTTAAACTACGTCCGAAAACGAGCACTTCCCGGTAATATTTTGGCACAATTTTGAGCGACATTTACTGCTCCTTTTCCTTCCCTGCATCACATACAAACCAATACTAAAATACTAATTTTTTTAACTCTAACCCTTTACCCTCTCAAAATGGATTCCAAAATGCACTCTCGTAAACAGCTCTAATATATTTTATTCCTTGTTAAATTAGTTCCCTGGTGCGTTCTTTGGAATTTACTTCCGAGTGGCAGCTTCTTCCTCATTCTGATGTCGGTCACTACCTGATGCCAGAATAAGTCCAATGATGGTGGTTATGATAACGTAATTACTATTATTATATTGGTAATTATTGGTAATTTGAGCAGTAAAATGCTCACAGTAAAAGTTTAAGTAAATTTTGACTACCCATAGAAATGTTACACCATTTCTGATTCTCTAATTCGTTCGTGTTCCATAAGCTCACAGGGCTTAACTAACTTCCAATATTCTTGATCGGGAAAACAATAATTATCGCAATTGAAATATTTCCAAGGGTTTTAAATTTTTATTTTCAATCGTGCGTGTTAAAAGTTATGGGTCTAAAATTAAAAAAATAAAACAAGACAAACTCCAGGCACGCACCAGTCCAGTGCCAAAATCAATGTGCTAGTCAATCTGCTGTATTCGTGAACAGATCAAAAGCTGCAACAGCGCAAGACGTCAGTAAATTCCAGTCCAAATGTCAATCAGTTCTGAACCTAAATCTGATCAATTCTAAACTTTAATCTGCTGTATTCATGGACATGATCAAAAGCTGCAACAGCGCAAGACATCAATAAATTCCAGTCCAAATCTCAATCAGTTTTAAACCTAAATCAGTTCCAGAATCAAATCAGTTCCAGATCTAAACTCGTTCCCGACCCAGATCCGTTCAGCTCCTTTGCTTCCAAAAGACTTTTATTTGCATAGTGGCCAAAGTTTCGGCTACGACCAAATTTTATTGGATCGCATTGTTGACAAAAGAGGAGAAGTTTGTTCGTCACTACTTTATATTCCGTCTTATAAGCTCAAAGCGTGATTTTAGATGACCTTCGCATGCGGAGTTTTCTTTGCATCTTCTTCTTCTTCTTCTGGAAGAATTTACTGCCATTTCGCATGGAGGTTGCGGAAAATGAGCTCTACTTTTGTAAAGTATGTCGGACAAGGCACACTAAATTGAACTGCATTTGAATTCGTCCCCGCAAAATGCCTTCTATTTACAAACAGTTCAAGTTTAACGTTTAATTTAAGAAAAATATTGTGTGTAGTAAATGGCCACTCACAATAATGCTGTCTTTTGCTTTCACACTTGTGAGTCCTTGAAGATTTTCATTATTGCGTCTGTGCGTGTGTTTGTGTACCTGTTCCTGTGAATGAGCGTTTCAGTACTTGTTCACATCGCACTAATAACGGTTATCTTGTCTTTAACAACTTGAGTAGTCTTTAATATTATCTGGTAGTCAATAAAACATTTCGTTTCTTGTTAACGTAATTTTTAATTTTGGGAACTTTTCTTCATTTTTTCAAGAGATTGTGTGAGTGTGAGCCTACAAGGACAAGCCTATGATCTCACGTAAAAAAATTGGAAATAAACTGGCCTGAGACTTGAATATATATATTTACGAAAAAATTTTTGTCCATTGAAATTGAGATCATTTTCGAGGTAAACAGCCCGCCAACTAATGAGCGTCTGCTCAGCCAAATAACATGCATCGAACATGGAAGGTCTAAATTAACCTTTTAGCTCCTAACGTTTCCACATGGGAACATCATGAAAAATAATTTAAATATATTTATTTAGCGTCTAGTTTCATTTCAAATACATTCATTTAGCGTATGGTGTAGTTTAAAAAATTTGATTACCTATGAACTTCAATACCGCGTATCCGTGATGCCTATATGGGAGTAACGATAAAAATTTTCGCTATTTTACCCCGCCATCGCGAACGCCTGCATGGCAATCACAGCTCCGCATGAGCGGTGTGAAGTATAACGGGTGGGTTATCACCACGGTAGACGAAACAAGGTAGGGTCATTTCTATGGGGGAAAATACACCTCCTCTTTTTCGGCTAGCCAATAGAAAAGTCTTTTTTTCAAACAAACTTCATGACGTCACCAAAACGCCATGTCGTTGGGCCAACAGTGGAGTCAGATTTGGGAGTAGCAGTGCTACCAGATGCAATATGAGCGCTGCTATTGGTTCGTTGCTGTGACGTCAGCAAAACCACACCGTCAACGAAAAAAGACTTGTTTAAACCTACCTTGTTTCCTCTACCGTAGTTATCACACACCAGACGTCTATTAGAAGAGAATCAGAGTTCATATTCAGTGTCTGAGCCTTAAATTGAGTAGTAGAACACAGCGAATACACAATATCGGAAATCGGTTATGCGTAACCAAGTCATAAGACGTCGCTCACAATGCCAGCTAAAATTTATAGTTTAAAGAGCACAGCTACAAAGATTAAGCAATTATTTATTTATATATACACCATCAGAACACAGCATGTTGTGCCGTGCAACTTCTGAGGGAGAAATCGATCGTTACTCATCAAATAATATTATTGAAACCACAGAGCGAGTACACAATCTGAATAAAACATTATAAATACGTTGACTGCATGGAGACTGAGTTGTCACTGAGGGGATTTCCATTATGCGGGTGACCCACCGGTGGTCACAAGCTCTATTGTTATATGTGCTCAAACAAAGCCACTCTTTAAATTATTTTTTGTTCATTTGATACTTAAATGTTGTAATTGAAATGAATTCGATTTAGATCTCAAATTTCAGTATTTCACTTCAACCTGCTTCAGTTAACGTGGTAAGTAACATTTCTAAAAAGCTTTTCAGCGACGAAGCTGGCACGGGATTTCAGGTAAAAAAGTTGTCGTATTGTGCAGCTTCTGAGACACGTTCTTCGCACGCCACGCTCTCTTTCAATCTATTCCCCAGACTTCTTTCTGATCTAATCTGCAGACTTCCTTCTCACCTTATCTCCAAACTTCCTTCTAACCTTATCTCTCCAGAGTCTCTTCTAATCTCCGTACTCTCTGCCAATATTGGCTTCAGACTCCCTTTTAATCTAATCTCCAGACTCCCTTCTAATCTAATCTCCAGACTCCCTTCCAATCTAATCTCCAGACTCCCAACTAATCTAATCTCCAGACTCCCTACGAATCTTACCTACAGACTCCCTACTAATCATATGTACAGACTCCCTTCTAATCTTATCTACAGACTTTCATTCTTAATCGCCTTTGAATATTATTCTGCGATGGTAAACAAACTTGTACCTGGAAATTTTAATGTTTCACATAATGAAAGAAATGAAGGAGGTCTTGGAAAACGATTTAATTTAATTGTAATTTCAGATGTGACTGTTTGCGAAACGAATTATTTTATGTGGGAATAAAATAGAAGAACATCGACGTGATTCACAAACTAACCCTTTTTTAAGCGAAGGCTTCAAAAAATGTTTTTTCGCAGCATTTTCGTATAAATCTAAAATTTGACTGCGTACACTAGATTTGAGTGAACTTGTTTTTTGTAAAATAAAGGAAGCATTTCGTTTCTTGCAAAATAAGTACACCCTCACATTGGCTCTATATTTGATCGTAACTTGTCAATCCATTGATTTAAGCCGTAAAAAAATTAAGCGCGTAAGAAAGTGTCTTCTAGCCGCTCTGAACTTGTGTGCGTTCTCTCGCAGAGCCAAAAAATTGCCTCCTGCGATGTTCAAGGCAAAATGCTGACGCTGGCACTAATTGCAGTTCCATCTACTCACTGAGTGGCGCAAAGCGAGTCAGGCAGAAGGGAATTAGGGGCTTTTTTTTAAGAAATTGCACTTGTAACAAGCAAACCTGCTGACGCAAGAGAAGAAATACTAGAGTAATATATTTAGTATTTATTACGGCGTATGGGGGTCTTCTAATTGATGATAATGACGCATTTCATCAATGTTCAATTTGAGAGTTCAATCAAGTGTTCAATAAATTTAAAAGATCAATTTTTGGTGCTTGTAACTCTGCATTCATGCAGCATTTTAAAAATGGTTTTAAAGTTAAAGAAAGTGATCGAATAAATGTTTTCGAGTTTTCTCTGCATCAAGTCGCTTAGGAAATTTGTACTCGAAACTCAAGCATCGGCTTCTGACTCAGAATGTAAAATATATTTTAACGAAATCTTCAATGGGCTAAATCACAGTGGAAATTTAAAGCGTTTAAGCTGGCTCATTTCCCAACATAAGCGCACTTCACAACAAAATGGACGGCAAATGCTGCTCAAGACAACTTATGGTTAACGTTTTCTGCACTTGACAATCAAATGCCTCATTCATTTTCCGTGAAATATATCTTCGAAGCCTCGAAACAACAAATCTCGCTGGGAACATTTTTCGACATTCCTTTGAAATTTCGCGCTGGTTTGGAAAGTGTAAACGCTCGGAAAATAATTTGAGGATTCTCTGTTGATGCTCACGCGAGTTTATCTGACAAGGTGAATCCCGCGCCGCCATTATTCAGGCAAATTAGAAATGTCTGCCTGTAACCAGGATACAGCGCTGGATTAGGCCGTGCTTCTCAGCGTAAAAGTAAATTAGATGCACATACTTTAAAACCGAGAAGTTAAATTCTTCTCGCTGGAACTTTCAAACTGGAAGCAAAAGTTTTACGTTATGGTGTATCGCCTGCAGGACTTTTTAAGTTCACTTCTTTTTCACTTGAAAAGTTTTAGAATAGTGAAGCTCTCGTTCCTTTCTTTCGCGTACATTGAGTTCAGACTTCGCTGGCTCATTTGATTTGCAGATTAAGTTTTATCAAATGATAAATGTGGAGCAAAATTATCAAATTTACTAAAGGACTAATCTCCTCATCAGTTGAAATTCAATTCAAAAAGATCAAAGAAAATGAATTTCCGAAAGAAAATTTCATGTCATCTAATTCAGAGCGAATAATTCTTCACTGTCGTCCGGAAATGAGCTGCGGTCTTGAGAAGAGATTCCAAAAGTCCTTCCATATTGTCTTTTTTAAATGAGGTTCGAAGCTAAGGCCCTGGAAACACTAAATATCATTGCCAAAAATTTGGTTTGGGATGCAATGGATCATGTTTCTCAGGTTTGAGAAGTATAGGTTCACTTTATGTTATAAAGAGCATTATGGTGAACGTCATCAAACAAGTTTTGTAGTGGTCCGAACAAATTATCATCGTCTATAGCAGAGGTTCTCAATAAGGGGTAAATTTACCCCTAGGGGGCAAAAAATTATATAGTCGGGGGTAAATTATTGAAGTACCTGATAATTTGAGAAATAATCAATTAAATTTAATTTTGTAAGATGAGAGAGAGAGAGAATGCACAGAAAGTGTGTGTGTGTGTGTGTGTGTGTGTGTGTGTGTGTATGGGAGTAGGGGGTAAATGGAGAAATACATAAAGCCGAGGGGGTCAATGATGGAGTAAAGGTTGAGAATGGCTGCTCTATAAGTTGATGTCACAAATATCTTTCAAAAAATAATTCACAGTTGCAGTTTGCTTAGGTGGTCCGTGTGTCCGTCGTGCTTCATGACCGTATCTGTGATTCGAGTTTGACCCGTGCACACGTGCGAGAATGTTTTAAATGATTGCTGGAACTATGAGGTGGATATATTTGTTTGTCATCTACATCTGCAGTATTTGTACAAGGAAAATATTGAATCCCGTCATTTTTGACCAGTCGTACACACTGGTATTTAACATTGTTAATACATATATATGATGTTCAAGTAAAAAAAACAGCATCTTAGTTACATTTAATGTCTAATCAATTTTTTTAAGCAGATGATCTATTTTATACCGACTAGTCGTCTATAAGAAATCCGTAAAACAGTTTATTTCAAATTTAGTTACCTAAATATTTTACACTACCAACAAATGAATGAAGTTTTATAAAATCATATCGAAGATGATGAAATAGCTGACGAGATTTTCCTTCAAGTTATTTACATCTAATGTGAGCTACATGAGTCATTAAGCACAACGAGTCAGACTGAGATATTTACATACTACGCGAACTTTGGTAATAATTCAAAGTATCAAACATTATATAAAAATAGTATCGAAAAACATTTAACAGCTAGCTCTCGCCTTAAAATAACTCAAGTCATTGCATAAACAACCGTTAACAAAAAAATTATTCATGTTACTTGAAAACAACCTAATGTAAATTGTTTATGGTTTTCAGCAAATGATTTTCATTGTCGCTGTATTCGAAACTGCAAAAAGGAGAACAATCGCCGTGACAGTCTAGACAGCGACCACCTCTCAGGGGCACGAGGGTCGACCATCGCTCTTTGGAAACGGAAGACCTCGGTTTGATTCCCCTCCGGTCCCTGGTATTTTTATGAGAGTAAAAGCAGCTCCTCCGGTGATCGTAGGAAACGGAACAGAGGAGTTATAGGGACACTCTTCTGCTCATCAATCTTGCACTTAATTCTTTCTTACAAGCTTTTCAATTTAACAAGTAAGGATTCAGCTGAAAAATCATTTGTGCAGCTCGACTTAATAATAGAACGATCGATGAAAATGTTTCGCACCTTGTGGTTGACACTCATGTTTGCATTCAGGCCGTGGATGCACCCACGACTTGAATTCCGTCCATTTTTTCCAGTAATAATTAGTCAAAATTCAATGTCATAAAATATAATTAGGGATTTTTTTCATGAGACAGATTGGCTTTCAATTTTTTGGGAATTACGTCACACATCCGGGCTTTTCGAAACGATTCTCCATTATGGCTATTCAATACTTCCTGTCTCGTTCCATATTTTTACTTCAAAATAACGGTACTGGTGATTTAAAAAAATTATTCTGTATGTGTTTACGGCAGGCATCCATAGACTGCACATGCATGCTACACGTGTGAGCTGCAGATGCATGCTGAAAGTGCATGTTGCATGTACAGACTGCGACAGTCAATCCTGCATTTTAGAGGAGGCTGTAGAGGCCTAAAATGCAAAGTTGACTGCTGCACACTTTGTGTGCTTTCTATGATAATACCTGATCGCTGTTAAGTGAGTACAGGATTCCTTATTCGCATTCTGCTATCCAGGAAAAATATTTCAGCTTGACATATGTAGAGCTTAATATTTTCACATTCATGAATGGTAAATGTAATAAACTTTTGATCAGTAAGTTCTTTACAGCCAAAACGTTAGAAATTAGTTAAGCCATTTTAACGTAGTGTCACTATTATTGTTTTCTCGCTATGTTAAAAAACTGAATAATTCTGTTTTAGTTAAAAAAACCGTTGTTTTTTACTGCAAGTAAAAACGTGCACGAGTTTTCGAGTTATTTCGTTGAGCAAAATAACGCCTTTTCACCTTTTTTGAACGTATTTTTTTTTTTCTTGGACCCACTGTGTTTCTACTGTAAATTCACAGCATCAAATTTCTTCTATTTTCATCTCGCTTGAGTTTAAATTTTTGAGCTTGGCTCAAGTAAAACCATGAAAGAACTGCAGATAATTACGTATAATTCAAGGTATTACTGGCAATACTTTGTAAATCGAAATTAGATACACGAGAATAGATAAAAATTTTGAATTTTCAAGCCCCATATCTTCCGTAAATCCAAGTACCACTTACTGAATGTACAAATGTATACACTGACTTGACTCGCCCCATTTTGGTGAATATTGCCAAGGGAAACGATGGTGTCACCGTTAAGCTATTATTCTAAGTTATACAAATGTATATTCAATGAGTGCTGTGATGTTTAAAATTCTTTTTCTTCTATTAGAAGTGTCATGCGCTAGTGAACAGTGAACTCAAATATTCTTGAGTTTTCAATTCGTGCATTGATTTTCCAAATAATGCATCATTGTCCATCCAACGTTCATCGGTAGGTCATTAATTAACACTTTAAGAGTGACATGACCCACGGGTGGTCACTGAAGGAATTTTCACAACGCTGCTGACCGACCAGCGGTCACTAACTCAATTTCAATAAATGCTTAATGAAAAACAAATGGAGACGCGATCTATTTAGTGTTCGATATTTCCAAAATTGATCTCTAACATTGACTCTAATTTGAGTTGAATATTGAACTTCAGTTTAACCCGCAGCACTTACATGTTAAGTCATTCAATTTCGCGTATAAGGTTTGTTTTATGATGCAAGGAAACTGCATCTGTAAATCAACCACTCCTTCTTCAGCTGCCAAGTTTTGGCTCCAGAGTGGGTCTTCCGAATGTTTTAAGTTACTGTAGCGTTCCTGCTGAGAGCGTAAGTTCTCTCAGAAAAACTTACGCTGCCAGCTGTACCGCTACGACGACATAATATGCTTAAAAATTCAAGCTTTGATCTCTTGTTGCAGTTTTAGCATAAGAATTTGTTTTCCAGTTTTAGAGCAAGAACTCTGTTTCAGTTTTAGAATAAAAAATCTTCTCCCAGTTGTAGAATACGAGTCTTATTTCAGTTCAAGAATGTAAAACTTGTGTTGGTTTTAGAAGAAAAATCTTCCCTCAGTTTTATTTAGGATAAGAACTTCGTTTCAGTTCAAGAATTTCCTTGCATTTAACAACCTTGCGGACGGAGTCAGACAGCTGCGTGCGAGCGTCTCCGAGTCGAAAAAGAAGTGACTTTTATTCCTTCCGGCGTTTGAGGCTGCAATTATTCCCGAGCATATTCTCATTTGTTGCGCTCGGTTGTAGCTCTGGAATGAAGCTCCAAGTTTGTTGAATTACGGGGTCGTAGCACTTGACTGTAACAACAATACGAAGCTTTGGCCTGCAAAGCTCAATTGCAGCTCTTTGCGCTTCTAGCTCTTGACTCTAAAAGTTAAATGTTAACAGAAATGTTATTCAAATATTTGAACGTTATATCAAAATTCACTTATCCAAGGAAAAAATTAAATGTGATTATTGCAGACATGCTGACTGATCAACTGTTTGTTGTTCAGAAAAATATCATGCGTATTTCCCTCAATGTAACGCAAGTAAATTGAAAGATTAAACTTTTGATTAAAGCTAACGAAGAGAATTTTTGCTTTCACTAAATACTGAAAAATAACTTGAATGTTAGTGGCTTGTGCGTAGCGATATTACAAAGCATTTTACAGCGTACTTAATTTTGCCTGCAGTGAGTCAATGATTTTACTCACGCCGTGCCAAGCTGAGAGCGTCATCACAAGCATTACAAGTGTTGCCTCAACATGTAGTGAAAGCAAACATTCTCCTCGTTAGCATTAACCCAAAAGTTAAATCATTCAAATTACTTATGTTTCTCCGAGGGAAAAACGCACGACATTGTCCTGAACAACAAACGGTTTATCAGTCAGCAAGTCTGTAATCTTTTTGGTTTTTCCTATGCCAATCACAGCTCATGTTGATTACCCAGTCTAACTTTTTCGCCGGAGCATGCATGTTTTTCGCCGCTCAAGCGATTTGATTACGTGGGTGGCGAAAAACATGCTTGCAAGCGGCGAAAAAGTTAGACTGGGATGAACAACGCCCCGAGTTATGCAACTATGCACTGATCATGCAGGCGCAGCTGTCGCTGATTGTGTAATTACAGCTGCCACTGATTGTGTAATTACAGCTGCTGCTGATTGTGTAATTACAGCTGCTGCTGATTGTGTAATTACAGCTGCTGCTAATTGTGTAATTGTGTTTCCCAAAGTCTATAATTGTAGCTGTCTCTGATGATGTAATAAAAATTCCTTTTGATTCTGTAATTGCAGCTGCCGCTGTTTATGCAGTCACAGCTCCCACTTAAAAGGTAATAAGAACTGCTTCAAATTGTTTAATAAAAGCTGCGGCTGGCTTCGGTCACAGGGGTGAACTCTCCACCACCTGCCTGCCTCACAGAACACAAGTGCTCGCTGCCTCCAACACCGCACGCCGGACCCAACTCGCACTGCCACGACTCACAATGAAAGCCTGGCAGCTATTGCTTGCATGCCTTGAATGACTGTCGTTTGCAGCTTATATCGTCTGCGTACTTCCAGCTTCGCAAGGTACAGACGGAAAATAATAAAAGAGGTCCAACTTCAGAAGACACGTAAAATTCACTATAGATGCATCGTGGCATGCGTAGTTGAAGAAATTAAATTTCACTTATTTATCAGCACGTTTTTTAAATGAGACTCAGACGCACTGAGCTGCGTCATCAATGAGTGGAGGTGGTCGCAGTGTTGGTAATTCGGCGGAGGTAAAAAGGAAAACGGGATTTACGTTAGGTGAAGTCAGAAAAAAAGGGTAGCGACGGTGAGAAACATTTATGGAATGAAATAGCGTAGCTGATTACGCTATACATTGCAGCTTAATAAAATTTTTGAAATTAAGTCATTTTAGAGAAATTTATTCTTAGGATTATTAATGCGATGAAATTGTACCACTTGTACTATAGAGCTGCACTACCACTTGTGTCTTGTACCATTGAATTTTATTTGTGATTAGAAATTTTATGAAAGCTGTCTTATATGCCAGAAAATTCTCAAAGGCAGTCAGTTACTTGAGTATTGGAAATGTGTGAAGTGAGTGATCCGAACTCCAAAGTGAGACGTTAATGGCTGTGTATACAGCAATTGGTGGAATATGAAAGAGCAAGGTAGCTGATGATCTCCTCTGTACCTGCTTAACACGCAATAAACACTGAAGGGAAAATGAATAATTCTGCAAATCTGATGTATAAAAAAATATCATTCAATTTCAACAACTGTAAGCTTACAGTAGTCAGATTAGTCTTTTTCGTTTGCTTGAGGAATTTACAAGCTTGGGCTCTGTTCAAAAATAATTTTCCGAATAAGAGTATGCAGCATCAAATAATCTCGCAATGAGGTCAGATACTCAGCGGAGTTTCTAGTCAAATTTAATTGCAGAAATGCCCACACTTATGAATTTTATCCGCAGATAAAACCAATCTAACCATAATGCTACTGACTTGACGCTCAAACTTGAAGAATGCGGTAGCTTTAAGATTCAAGTTCTGCAAATCTGAAGCTAAATGAAACCAAAACACTGTTGTAGTTTTCCCTGCTTCATAAAGTGAAGTGTGGAGCGGACCGAGGCGAGAGAACTGGGAGCTCCTCTCTTAGAATTAATTCTATTACAATTAGGACCTTCTTAATTTTTAGGAATAACAATTTGAACAATTTGAACAATTTAAACAATTTATTTACCACAGGTGATACAGAGGTAGAATGTTTCTTAAGTCTAGTACAATGGTCAAATTTGAGTATAGCTACCTGTGGGCCCGAATAAGTTCAGCGACTTCTGGGGCATCC
>JACJUY010004970.1:40647-58447 GCA_014220935.1 Platorchestia sp. MABIK
GTAGAGGTATTGTAAATGATTTAATACAGCTTGTGTCGTCGATTTTTTAGAACGAAAACCGTATTGTTTGTCGTAGAGAAAAGATTTCTGTTCAAAATACGAATACACTTTTTTGTACACAATTTTTTCGAAATAATGATGCCGGATGCCTTAATAAACTTATCTGAATATGGTAGCGTTAAACAAATAGAAAATAAAAAGTAAGAATTGCTGTTTATTGGCAACTGTTTGGTTTGCGGGGCTTAAATCTTGATATTTTCTCTTGGATTCACCTCAGGTACGAAATTTACTTAACACATTTGGGCTCAAGGATATACTACTTTTAAAAATGTTATTGGCGTCGACGAAAATTTACCAATGAGCTTCCCATGATGGCCATTTTCACTCGGTAACTGAAATATTAAGCATTTTTTTGTAATTTGGCTGCAGTATCACTAGGTAAAATCCCCTTTCCTTGAATAACTTTGTGGTAAATATTTTCCCAATCAATGGGCCTTCAATGATGGACGTTCTTAATCCTGGGAGTGCAGCATTATTGCTTCTCACGTAGATGACACAAGACACATCCTACACCCTCTATTTTTCTGTAACGCTACTTTTTATGGAAGGTCGATCCAATAATTCCCTAAGAACAGATATATTCTCTGCGGGGAAATCACAAGAGAAAGCTGCCGATTTCTAAATGAAACACCGAAGAAAAAAACCTGCAACAGCCCGATCAAAAATCGGTTCTTTTTGCAAGTAATTTCTTGCTAACTTTTCCTGTTGTCGGATGCAGAAGCACCACAGGGGCCTAGCTGTACATCTTTATCTTTTGTGCGAGTCCATATTCTAAAGATAAATCCAGAGGAGGAAAATGAGACTTGTTTCATATTTTATCCACGGGAAGTTGTGCACGTGTAAAAAATTTGGCTCAGTTTATTCAATAACTTTGTGTAACGCATGAAATTTTCATCGTAATTCAAATGATGTTTAATTTAGTGAGGGAAAATGTAGAGTAATGCCATCAGTTCTTTAAGCCATGAATATTGGAAAAAACTCAAGCAAACCACTTCATTGTTGGCTTGAAAGTGGATGATTAATCTTTGATCACAGATCGTGAAATTTATCACTAAAGCCCGGACTTTTGCCATAAATGCCTATAATGCCTAAAGCGCCATAAGTGCAAATAATGCCATAAATGCCTTCATAACGCCATAAATGCCTTCATAATGCCATAAACGCCTACTTATGCTGCCTATGTTAGATTCATTATTTCTAGAGTATTGTAACTCAAGGAGAGCATCCCCTTGAGTTCTGCTAACGCTTCTGCCATTCAGTATTCGCCTAACTTGGGCTGTGCGTTTAAAGAGGACTTGTGCCATACTTTCATTGATGCTAACATACCCTTGTGGAAATTGACCAATGAAAGCGTTAGATCATTTCTCGAAAAACAAATCGGAAAGAACATCCCTAATGAATCAACTCTGAGGAAATATAATGTAGATAAAAACTATTCTAAAACCATAGATAAAATAAGAAATCATTTTCGTAATGAAAAAAATTGGATTTCAATTCATGAAACTACTGATCCACTGGAAAGACATTTAGTGAATGTGATTGTAGGTACCTTAGTCGCGTCAGATGAACAAAGCATGCATTTATTAACAACAGAGTCTGTCTCGTCAACCAACAGTTCAAATATATCACAGGTATTCACCTCTTCTGTTCCAATATTTTAGCCAGATGACATCAAGTATAACAACGTACTTCTATTTGTTACGGATGCAGCTCCGTACATGAAGAAAGCAGTTAAGACTTTACAGGTTCTGTTTCCATGCATGATCCATGTCACGTGATAGATTTCATAGAATATGCGAAGAAGTTTGCTCGCAATTTCCACATGTGGACAGTTTGATTGCAAATGGCAAGAAAATTTTTCTTAAGTCGCTCCACTTTCGTGAATGTGCCCCAAGCCTGGGCTGAGCTTGTCCCCACAGCAAATTATCACGAGATGGGGAACGTGGATATCAGCTGCTCTCTATTATTCTTCCAACTTCGAAGCTCTAAAAGACATCTTCAACACATTGGATTCTGAAGACGCTGCCTCCATACTCATTGTTCAGGAATTGATATGTTATTCTAGTTTGCACAACGGTCTCCCCTTCATCGAAACTCACTTACAAACACTACCGCAAACCATACAAGCGCTAGAAAAAAGGAATATTTCGCTGCATTATGCTTTAGATTTGGTTGATAGTGTAATGGGTTTCCTACTCCCGCTGATGGGAACATCGTTGTTATAATTCGCGTGTCAGATTATTCGCTGGAGCATGATCTTTCGAATCTTTTAATCGTCGTGACACACACATATTCGTCACAATTATTATATTTTCTATGATTCATTAATCAAATTGAAGCTGCCACCACCCATTAAGGGAACATTTTACTATTTATTAATATTATATTCGAATGTTTTTTGTAATCTTCGGTACGTGATCTGCGGTAATCATTTTCATTCATTTCTTACGAACGATCGTCTCTTTTTCACTCCTGACTCATCTCACCACAAAAGGTCAAATAAAAGGCATCTCCAATCGAAAGGGATATTACATATTAATGAATGTTATCACTCTATGACAGAATACGCATCCTACATACTTAGAAGTTTGAAATAAGAGCATAGATAGGTAAACGAGGGAAACTCATCTTAATGGGTTGATGTTGCCAGGTCGGCCTCTCACAGCAGGTCCACGGTTTCAGCATCATAGCTGACAGGTAACATTGGAGGTTACGCTCGGCGGCACAATATGATCACTTAGCGAAGGTGCGCTAACGTTAATGTTATACATATTGTTGACGGCTCGAATGTGTTTGATAATTTAAGTGGATATTGTTGATTTGATGATTTATCTTTTAAAGCATGAGGTATACCAGAGGTATATGCATCCTCAGTCTTAACGGACCGTGGCAGTTTATCGTTCACAGCTCCACTTCTCTATCGTATCGCTGCCCGGGCTCTACTGACTCCCCCTCATGAAGGCAAGCCTCTCGGTCGACGCCACCTCCCTGAGTTGCTAGTTAATAATTTTGATATTAACGCTCTAAAATATAAACAGGAGCTACTTCCTAAACAATTCAAATACATGGATAATTAATTCAATAAATTTAGTTATAATAAAATCCCTTTTAGAATACACAATATTAAGAAAAAAAAACATGTAGTCGTACGTTGAAGTTCCTGGCAATATGCTGTTGACGTTTCTTCCTCGTCATAACGATGTTTGATGTCCGTCCTTGTTGAGGCGCTCTTTCCAGAAGGTTCGTGATGATGTTCTCGCAGACTCAGTCTTACAAATGTTCTTTTAGAACGTTTAATGGATTGCAATGCTGGCCAGTCATCTCCTCCAGTTCTTAGCGTTGTTTCCTTTTTTTTCTTTGGTCGGAGACCAAAGACAGTTATACGGAAGAGTATAACAATAGCACTATTGAAAAATTGAAGAGCACTCCCGGAGAAAAAGGCAAACATATGGCTGAAAAATGCCATAATGTGTTTGATTCTAATGTTGGCCTAGGGCAGGTGAAAGATTTTGAACAGATTCTTAATGGAACAAATGCTCAATGCGTTGGAAATCTTTCATCGAGCGATGTATCATGTTTTATGTACGCCCCTAGCTGTTACATCTGTCGATGTTGAAAGATCGTTCTCAACACTTAAGCATATACTCTCGGATCGACGGTTGAGTATGACCTGTGAAACGTTAAGAAGCTTATTGTCACAGATTGAAACAGTGAACTGACTGAAGAATAATAATGTATTATGAAAGTTTTTGGTTGTATTTATTAACAATGTTTCAGTATTTTCACTGTTGTTGAAGTTAAAGTTTTGTTACACGTTACAATACAGTTCATTCCATTTTATAAAAAGATGTTTGTATTTCACATGAATAATGAATTTCATTTATTAAAAATGTTTTCCTGTGAACATTGCAGTTAATACAGAAGCTATAATTTTTTTACAATCGTTTTTACAATTAAACAATCGTTTATTTTTTATTTCATACCTTAAAACACATATTTACGATAGTGCAGGACCGGCTGATTATCAGGGAAAGCATGACTTGTTCAATTCCAAAATGCCTGCATTGGATGTCTCAAATGCCTACGAAACTGCCATAAATGCTAACGAACACTTCCATAAATGCCTACAAATGCTGCCATAAATGCCTACGGTTAAGTGCCATTTAGGTGCCTATGTTTTAGTGCCATAAATGCCTTTTTATAAATGCCTAAACGTCCGGGCTCTATTTATCACTTTATCTCAGATCGTATCTCAGATCACCTTCACCCACATTCGAGACTAAAAATTCAAAGAAACTGAATCAAAATGATGGAGTGATGCTTTCGTGTACTGTTGACAAATTTTCTACAGTTTACAATTTTTATTCCTCAGTAGTCTTCGTATATCGCGACCTGCAAAACACAGCACAAACATTTTCGATCGGTTCAGATCAACGTTGTGCACGGACTGATTTAATGGTGCTCTTTCTCGCTGAAAAGTCATAATAAGTTAGAGCGATTAAAAAATAGCTGTAAAATTTAAAAATCCATACAGAAATAACTGAGAAACCGTTCGCTTTGAAAATATTGTACGTGATTACGTAAAACTGCTTCCCTTTTGTATGTATTTGGCTTAATAGACATGTTTGTTTCTGTATCTATATAATTATATCTGTTTTCGTTTAATCGATGTGTTTGAAAATGATTTTTTACTTTCCGATGCTTGTCACTTCTGTGCAACGACTGCATTCATGTAGTCACGTTGCATAGACCCCAGAAAAAGGTGCCAAATTTATATCAAGTCAAACTAGAGAGTTTTAAAATGCATGTGTGCCTTGCATGCATTTTTTTAGGGCTTTTCTCCGAATCATGTTTCGACAATTAACATGGATATTACGACAATCATGAATGAATAGCAATTAAGGATCGCTAAGTTAAGGTATTTGAATGCTGTTTTCGCTTTCATTTCAATAAAAGTGCTCACAAACGAATGCATTTTTCAACTAAGCGTTACGAGGATTGTGTTCTCTTAATTACTTATTTCTAAATGCACTGTCAAAATCAGATTACGCAACGAAGGGAACTCATTTTTTGTTTTGCTTTTCTGTCAATAATTTTTTTGTTTCAACATTTTGCATGGGTATTACGATACTAATGTATTATTATTAATTAAAGATGATAATGTTAACTTCATTGGAAATAAACTGTTTTTCTAATCTTTTTTTCGCTACATTGCTACAACCTGAACAGTCGACAAATAATAAAAAGAGCACCGCATCTCATGAGCCCTTCTCAATCAAAGTCAAATACAATTCTTTTACCATCCAACTCAGTCGAGGATGTGATCAATTATTTTCCCAAGTCCAATGAATTTCTTGTCAGTCAACTCAGTTAGGGATGTGATGAATCATCATTCCAAGCCTTAAGAATCTCTTCTGCCATCCAAGTCAGTTGGGGATGTGGAAAATTATTTTTTCAAGTCTGGTAAATCTCTTCTGCCGCCCAATTCAGTTAGGACCATGAAAACTGTTGATGAGAACAAGCCACTGAAGTCAATATTTCGATGGGTTGAGCAATCGAATTTCTCTATTAAAAACATCACTTTAAATCGTCTGTTACCATCTGCACAGTAAAACATCTTGTTCTCATAACCTGGAATATCGCCAGTTTTGCCTGGACACAATCACCCTGCGAGATTCGGATGCGCAAAAACAAATTTCCGGTCTTGACAACTGCATTTGGTCTACTCTGAGCAGCGGAAGTTCATACCCAAAACTGCACGCATTTTTAAATGAGACAGAGCGCGGTGATGTCTTTTTTAAGCCTCGTTTCCTCTGTAGAAACAGAATCTCTGCCCATCGTTAGGCAGGAGATTTAAGTAGCAACCCATAGCGGCGAGTTTTATTCCTGCGTACGAGACCATAGCGCTGGATTCTAAAGATAATTAGCCGCTCTAAAAATTTAAACGAGAAAGCTAATCTTTTAGCAAAGGGGAGAGTCAATGGTGGCTTTCCTTAATGGGCCTCCACTGTACTTAGACAGTCCTTGCTTCTCGTTATGTTTTGTATGCTGGTACATCTTCATTTGAACAAGTGCTTTATTTCAGGACATTACGTTACTTCAGGACAATCCGTTACTTCAGGACAGTACGTTACTTCAGGACAGTCCGTTACTTCAGGAGAGTCCGTTACTTCAGGATGAAAGACGTTTTTACTGGAAGTACAGTGTGTGTTTTTTTACTTGATGCTTCAAGTCGGCTTTCAAATACTATTCAAACTCTCGCAGCATCTACAGCATATAAACACACAGGGTGGCGCATAAGTAACGCACACTTTTAAAAAATAAATAATAAAGAGACTATGAAAGGGATAACGATAGGGTTAATTGCAAACGATAGAGGAACTCTTAAAGTTTATTTACATGTCGTATCCTGTTTACAGATACCCAGTGTATATTGCGGTAATAAATGAGGGTGCGTTACTTATGCGCCACCCTGTGTATATATATATGTGTGTGTGTATGTATACAGGTATGCCTGCAGGTGTTGCAGATATACCTACACTGTATATAAATGTTTCACGTTTGTGGCAACGACTAATGTTTCATTCAGACGCTTGAACCAAATGGTTCTCTAAAATTGGATAGAACCTGAATTGAACTCTGCAATATGCTGATTTTTCATAATACTTCATGCATACAGTCGAGTCTTGAGGTTCACCGCATCATCTTTTGTGCGCCTCAACTCTAACAGATCAAAATTAGTCCCTGTTTTACAGAGTTATTCATAAGTTGTCTCAAGTGTCGCATTAGTTGAACAACTGAGTCACATTTTATCCTTGGAAATCGAGGTTAGAGTCTTCTTACCTAATAGCACTCTTGAGTATTTATTTGTTAATATCTTTATATATTTATTTGGTGCCCGCTTCTTCCGTCTCTCTGACAGGTTCATAAGGATGCTAAATGACCGTATCTGTGATAAGAGTTTCACCAGCACACAAGTACAAGAATATTTTAATCGCAGCTGCTATTAGGATGGATATATTTCTTCGTCCACCACATCTGGGAAACGTATCATAGAAGAATATCGAATCCCGTTATTATTTCCCGTGTACACTAGTGGAAAGACATCGCAGAAATCGAGGGGCGACCGTATAGGGAGTCCCAAAAATAAATGTACCCATCCTTTGACTGACGATTACCATTTATTTCTTGTCTATGTTTTAGGTGCAACTAAGATTTCTTTCGCGCATTTATTTTCCAAAAGTTAATCCTTCTTTCTTTGGCTTATGTAACTCGTCAGACTTGTTGCTCTGCCAATAAATTCCTACATTAAAATAAAATTCAAGAATACTGGGCAGAGTTAGAATGAGTACAATTTTGCGACACCCTGTATATTCATAAGAGCACCAGAGAAATAAATGAATTTCACGGTAGCGCATGAACATGATAAATTGAAACTCCCGCAGTTGAACTGGAAGGCAATAACTTAACGCAGCGCAGAGAAAACTAAAGAGTTACAATGGCCTAATGTGTTGCACAGCCCACGGAGTCTATAAGAAGAACGTGTTTTATGGACGCTTTATGCATGATTCACCAACGTAAGTTAGCCACATATCGCCTGCAAAGAGTGCATTATGAGCAGCTTGCGCGATTCTTTTCCAGACAGGCGTGAAAATCTGAAGGCGTTCACCAGCCTTTGGATAATCCACGGCCATTCAGAGGCGGGCAGCGCCAAACCGAGCTCATAGAAGTTACACTTGCAGCGAATGCTTCACTATCAACGCCGTAAAAGTTAGTCATGCTCTGTGAAAATTGGCTCCGGTATCATCATTCACATTCGACTTGTAAATAACTCGCGAGCGGAGTTCTGTTCCCCGTGTATTCCAGGTGCAGCACACAGTCTGAAAGAATTACTTTGAAGTTATCTTGGATTTTCTACTCATAAGTTACCCGTAGCTTTCATACTTTGCCTCCTGGCACGGTGGTCGGTAGTTTCAGCTGGAGAATAGAAAGAAGACAGAAAAACAGCTTAATTCCGATAAAGTTGATACATGAAATTCTTTAAAACAATGTTTTTTGAATATTTTTTGCAATAAAGGTCTTTGATTCGTGTAAGAATAGCCAGACAGGCTTTTTTTCTGATGCTCGCAAGTTTTTGCATCTTTCAAACATAATTCTGCGAAAAAGACTGCAGGGTGAAGGATTTCACTGCTCAAATTTTGTTCGATATAAACCAAAAATGGAAGATTTGGGCAGAAGTAAAGCCAATCAGGGTAACTGTGATTGAGAACCACTGAAAAAATTATGGAAACAATTCCAATTAAAACAAAAATTGAAAAAATTCGGGATGGATATAAAGATTGAAACAATTCGCTATTAAAACAATGATTGAAACAATTCACGATTGAAACAACCGATTGTAGCAATTCTCGAAAACAACGATTGGAGCAATTCTTGAATTTCAATGTTTGGAACAATTCTCGATTGAAACAATTTGCGATTGAAATGAAGTTTGAAACAAGGATTGAAACAATTCTCGTTTAAAATAACGAAGGCTGCAAAAATGTTCTCATGAGTCAAACACGAAACACGTGTTCTTTTATTTCGAGTCTTGCTTCTCCAGCCTCCACTGATCTTGCACGAGCGAATTTTTTTGCTGCCGCGCTGTTTCTGAAGCATTGCGCGCATTCTGTGATAGACATTTCCAAACGAACGCTTGTAGGAACTGACTTATTTTGTGCGTATCGTCCATAATATTTTTTGCGAGCTCTACTGACCTGCGTCGGATCCCACGCTTTGTATGAGCCGCTGCCTCAGTTTTGTCGAGTCGAATATTAACGCTTTGACCGCAATTGGTTAAACTGAAGTTCAATATCCAACTCAAATTAGAGTTATTTTTAGGGGTGAATTTTGAAAATAACGAACGAAAATAACGAGGAATAGACAGGGCTTTTATTTTTTTTATTAAGCATTTATGAAAATTGAGTCAAAATTGAGCTGCTGGTCGGTTAGCAGTATCATAAAAATCGCCTCCGTGGGCACCGGTGTAATGGCCATCTTTCGATGTACAACTCTGAATAGTCTCGCGGAGCTTCCAATAAAGTCAATTACGCTACACGTTGAAAAGAAATACGTGGTATGTAGAAAATTAGTCCAGTTTAAATGGTGGTTTTTACAAGTGTCAAAACACTGGATATCGCATTCATTTATTCAAATTAATGCAATTAATTCGAGAAAATCTTTTAAATCTTCATACATGAAGCAAATACTTTTAGTTTCTGCATAAAAAGTAGAAAAACAAATTGAATTTCCGATTAAATAGGCTAGATGTTCAAAACTGATTCCTAAATTTAGGCTATTTCATTTTCATTGCTGCAAAGCAAGTTAAATGTCACGTCGTTTAATTAACAAGTTTTCCAGCTTGAACCGTCTTCGCTACCGCACTCGTAAACGAAAGGCAAACTGATATTAAAATGGTTTTTAGTTGTTTTAAAAGACCATTGTTTCAAAACAGAATGACGTATGCTAATTACCATCTTTTAACTAGTGTACACGGCCCGTCAAAAATGGGTGTTTGGGGTGTTTGTGGTTGAATTACTTAAAAACTTTCGGAGCAAGTGTCTATGTACTCATATCTATTCACTAGAATGTTAAACAAGGGTCTGTGTGTGTGTGAAGAAACCAAGTTTGATGTTTTTTTGCTTATTTATAGCTAACTGGAACTGTGAAATTCCGTTTTAAGAAGCGAAAGACTTACATTTCATTTCAATAATTTCTTCAGTGAGTAAATATTTTTAAACTCATTTTGAAGCTAATCTGGCAAGGCTTTAAATAAATTCAATGTAACGCACGTGTAATATTTTGCAAACAATGACAGTTATGCAAGTATTTTTTTATGTGATTCGATGTGGACAGACTGCATTCTTTCTGAGTGGAATGGCATTCAGACCTTAGTTTTTGAGACATTAATTTTTTCAACCAAGTGGAAAATATTCTTCTTCCTCACGCAGTTCTCCGTAGGAATGATGCCAGATGTTGAAAGTAGTTTCGAATGAAATGAACACTATCGGTCAACAATTTCGTTGAAGAAATACTCAAAATTTTCTTTGCACAATTAATCTATTCATTCGATAGATTTGGTGAGTATGTTGAACATTTCACAGCAAAGCTTTTTTGAGGCTAAAACACACCATATTTGTCAAAAATCTAAAATTAACACTTCTTTCTTCAGCAATTTAATGAAACTGCGAGCTGTCTAGCAACGAAATATCAAGCGATGAGTAGCAGAACGTTCAGTACTGTGCTATGTACTTTAATCCTTTCCTAAGTCATAAGTCCTAAGCACCGCTGCTTAGTACCTGTATAAGCAGCCGTTATTCTGTGCACTTACTGATTTAAAGAGAAAAACCTCACGCTTTCTTCAGCAGGCATTGTCGGAAACAGCATTTCCTTATGCGATATAATCAGGATTTCATTGATAATGTTTCATCGGATTGTAGCGTCAGCACGGCCTGAAAAAAAGAGGTGATCTTGCCTGTAATATTTCTCATAACGCCAAATAGAAAGTCAAATTCTGCAACAACACTTGGCGTAACGTCTGCATTAAGAGATATTGTGTTAACACTGATGCTTCTACGAGGGAATGTTGGGGATTGCAAGTGCGTGATTAATGTCTGACGGCACAGGACTATTGAACGGCGTTTTATGTCAGCATCAAATGAAACGTTACTTCCAAATTGCAACTGTGTCGCCTCACGACGGTAGCCGAAATGATATCCACCCTGTGTACAGTACATGTAGAATTGAGGAACTGGTTAATATCGAATACACCGATGAAACGCCTCTGCAACATGTAACGTCTTCGTGTGATACACCGTGTGTAGTAATAGTAGTGATAATTAAAATTACAGTAATAATACAGGATGTTAACATCACAGAACTTGAGGACAACCGAAGAATGAGTCACTTGGACCGCTTCTGTCACCATTTTCAATTCTATTCTATTGTAGGTTATTCTTACCTAGACATTAGCGCATCGTTGGTGGCCATGAGTCACTTGAACCGTTTCTGTTACCATTTTAAATTCTATTCTTTGGTTATTCTTATTCTGGACATTAGCGCATCGTTGGTGGCCATGAGTCACTTGGACCGCTTCTGTTACCATTTTCAATTCTATTCTATTGTAGGTTATTCTTATCTAGACATTAGCGCATCGTTGGTGGCCATGAGTCACTTGGACCGCTTCTGTTAGCATTCTTATTAGGGCATCGTTGGTGGCCGCTCGGGTACACCTCACCCCAAAATCTCGCTCGTCTCCCTCGAGTGACGGCGACCGACGGCACCAAACAGTTTACCCCCGATCTAAATGTTGAACTAATGTACTAATGAAAATGTTGGCAGGAAAACGTCAAATCAGACATCGGTAGGACAATCATTGTCCCTTGATTGAACAAAGTTTGGCTGGTCATGCGAATCAGAAGTTATTTTTACCCAGTATTGGATGTTGGTGTCTGAATTTAGTCAGTCAAGCCTGTACAGTTGGAAATTCGTGTGGCCAATATTTTATGCTGTCAAACGGAATTAATTGCAGACACTTTCTAAATTTTTGTTTCAGAGTGCATTTTTGTTTTTCGATTTGAGCTTTTTCCAGGTGCGTTTTTGGACCATGACTAATTTCACCGTTTTTATTTACATCTCTATCGGAGTTTTTCGATATTGGATTCTGAATCATATCTCCGACGTCTGGTTCACTCGCCCTGTGACGTTATTTAAGAGACGAAAACGTATATAAATATATGAGTGATTTCAGCATTAAAAATAAAACTCAAAACTTATCGCGCGAGTTAATAAAAAATCGACACCCACCGAATTGTAAAATTTTCTTTATCTTAGATCGTAGCTAATTAATTTCTCCTGCTCAAAAATGATGGAAAATTTAAGCCCAATAAAGCATTCCAACACTTGTGACCGCAAAGTTTATTTGCATTCAAAGCAAAATAATTTTCAAACAATAAATGATTAATTTTCCATCTATAATTTTAAGATACTGCTTTCAACGCAAGAAAAAATAGTTGATATGAACCTAGACACATTCCAAGTAAGATATTTTTGTAAAAATAAACTCATTTTGATGTTTGAAGGCAATTAAGTCTTGATATACATGTAATCACTTCAAGTAACTTAGCAAAAACTACAGCTTCTTGATTGGACAATTCAATTGGACAATTATTGAATTCTTGAGCTCAAAATTAACATCGCTCCATGTAACATATGGTCATAAATATAAATCTAATCGCCTAATTTTCGTCAGTATACTAGACCACCCGTCACTAAGTAGGCCATTTGGCAAATATCACTGATTTATAGAGAATGCTATTCGTAAAACGGGTATTTGTCAGAGATTGTATCCACAATACTGAGTTAGCACATTTAAAATTTTGATTTATGTTATTGCTAAAAACAGGAAGCTGAATTTTGTCCTACTTTAACTCCTATTTTAATACTGGAAGCAAAGCTTTGTCGTCAACATCCAACCAAGTAACTGACAAAGCAAGCAAGTCAACAACAGCAAGATCAATGTTTTATAGAGACATAGATTTTGTACAAAATACTTCGGGTATATTGTCTAAGCAATGCAGGTATATTGTGTAGAATTATTTATTGTTTTTAAACAATACAAATATATCGTGTAAGCAATGCAGGTGCTTTGCGTAAACAATAAAGGTATATTATGAAAACAATGTGGAGAAATTTTGTTGAGCCTCTATCATTCAACCATACGCAGCTTTAATTTAATGACTGCCAGATTGGGTTTTCTATGATTCAATTTCTTAAATCTGGCATTTAAAATAATAAAATTCGGCCGTAGAAATCATCCAGCATTAAGTTCCACAGCATATGGCATGGTTGCCATGTATGGTTTCACATCTGTTCTTTACGCGTGCCATTGATCCACAGATGTTCTTCACGCGTTCTGTCTTGCAGTTGTTCTTTATGCGTCGTCCTAAATTACAGCTGTTCTTTACGTTTTCTATTCAGTACCTGTTCTTTGCGCGTCCTAAATTGCATCTGTTCTTTAAGTTTTATATTCATCACCTGTACTTCACGCGTCCTAAATCCCAGCTGTTCCTCATGCTTTCTGTTCAACACCTGTACTTCACGCGTCCTAAATCACAGCTGTTCTCTACGTTTTCTATTCATCTCCTGTACTTTACACTCCTCAAATCACAGCTGTTCATTTCTTTCCGCATCTGTTCTTCCTGTAGCTTAACTTTACACGTTCTGCTCCTCAGCCGCTGCTCACACAAGCGCAACTTCACATACTTGAGTTAGCGGCGCTCAAGAAGCAGTTACTGAGAGCCCCACATGATGCGTTTTATGGACGGACGTGAGTGGTGTTTTGACGATCTCGAGACGCTGATGCACTGCGATGTGGACTTAAATTACCTCCCCTCACAGGCTGTCATCACCGGGTCTGCTTTTGAGGACTTGTTAAGTCCTTAGCATTCATCATGCATGCGCGAGTGAAGACATTGTCTTAACAAGACTGCTGCAAATTATACGTCTTCTATAAACAACGGCCTTCGCTACATGTGTGATGACAGTCCGTTTCTGCACATCCCTGCTCATGCTTTGCTGTGGAAAGTATCCGGTTTACTCTTCATTCAAGTGAATTTGTGATTCTTGAGAAGTAAATTTTCATTTTTTTTGTATTTCGAGGAAGGTCGGAGGGTTATGTTTTTTATGCGCTTTTGAAGACGTTGAGCATTTTTCCTACTGGATGATACGGATTAGATTTGTTTTAAAATGATGATATTAACAAAAATGGGTTGGGTTTCAAAAACCTATACGTCAGTGCAATAAATTAAATGCTGCAGCTAGATTTCGCTAAAATTTCTGTTAAATGCACGGCACTGCATTAAACTGGCGAGAGGTCACAAAAAATAGCAAACTCAATCACTAAGATGCATCTCGTTCTTCTGTTCATTTTGTCGGACAGTTGTCTTTTCTTTCATTGTTTTTGCGCGCGAATACGATTACAGAAAAACATTTCCTGTTGCGGTTGCCGCAGCTCCGTCCTGTATCGTGTTGCATTGCGCGTCTTTCGCTGATGTTCTCCGCGCAATCTTTATACGTTGTGTGTGTTTTTGTGTGTGTGTGTGTACATACGTTGTGCGTTCATACTTCATACGTTGTGTATTCATACGTTTTGTGTTTTGTGTTTCTGCTCGCTGCGTTGGGGAGATGCACCTTGTGCATGGTGTTCCCGTTCCCAGAATTCCATGCTAAATGGTTCCTACATCCTTCGCCTTTTGTGAACACCTTCGTTGTAGTTGAGAAGAGTTGAACTATCTTTTAATTGAATCTTTCCAATAATTTTCCAATTGCATGAAAGAGAAATTTTGAGTGACACTCGATGTTTTCATTCATTTTTTCATTCCCATTTATGTTCTTAATTTGTACGTCAATGAACTAAATTCTAAGAGAGGACTTTGAACATCGATGAATAGAAAGGTTTTCTAGAGCTTTTCTTTCAACCAATGTTCAAAATCATCTCTTAGAATTTTGTTTATTTCATTAGTGTTTTACGTCTGAATTTCTAGGCAAGTTCTTCTTGTCATTCATATTCTAGGCCTCAATTTCTCAAAAGTTCGCTTTTAGTTCACCATGTTTGGTATCACCTGGAAGAAAATACTTTCCTTTGAAATATACGCCCTACGAAATGATTTTATTTAAAATGACGAAATTACTTCGTTAGACTTCATTTTTTACATTTACCTTAAACGCCAGTATTTATGTGATTACATTGCCGTTATCACAACCAGCGTTATTAGACTAGCCCAAACATAAGGTTGTCCCCAACACCAGAATAAGGAAGAAGCTGCCACTCGGCAGCGAACTTCGAAAAACATTAGAGAGTGAATTTAGCACGAAATATAATACACTAAAAATACTTTTGAAGGAGGATCGAATAGTCCTCTGGTGCCCTGAAGCGTACATTATTTCCATTCAAATGCAATAGAAATTTTTAAAAACAATGGCAACACAAACTATAACCGCTAGTTGAAAATTTAAAAAACAATTTCATGATAAATCCTGGGAATAATTAAACACACAATCAGAGTATTGAATGTCACTGTTTGTTCCTTTCTCGGGGCAATACTTTCCTTAGAGAAGAATGTTCAGTTCTTGTGTTCGAATGTCGTTGCTGGATAAAAAAATTTTCAAAAACCGAAAATCTGAGAACATGGAAAATTATGAATAATTGCAAAAAGAAGCATCTATTAAGCAAGAAAAATAAGGCTTTGTGCAACTTTTATGCTGAGTTAAGCGATTTTAATTAATATACTCTAATCAATAATGATCAACGCCGATATCGGAACAGATTTTTACTAATTGAAATTTGCCTAATTTGATCTCAAATATACCGAATAATTATGATTTGGTTTTCTTTTGACATCATGAAAGTAATAAGCATCGTCACTATATTATCTCAGCAACTCTAGGTTCTCTTCAACATCTTAAATTGCGTATAATAACGCGCCTACAAAATCACCGCACGAACACCGCAGGTCGTCACTAACGGAGATGCTTTCGTTGACGGTAATTAAATCCGGTATATTATTGCTGCATTTACATGCTGCTGTTAGATTTCGTTTAAACAAATGTTAAATGTACAGCACTATAATTCCTTGCGTGTATTTCAAGTTTATACGTTCTGAGAAATTACAATTCTTTCCCCGATCTTAATAATTGGCCAAAAAAGTGATCAAGGATTCGTCATTAAAAATCTTGACTCACTTAAAAATGAGTGTCATTTACGAGAATTTCGCTTACTTTCCGGAATATCTAATTCTCGTTTCACCCTCGCTAACTTGAACAATTTTTATCTTCACACAAAAGAACTCCGCTGCTGAGCATCAAAAATGACTGAGCAATCTAACTGCAAAGCACAATCAACCCTTTCCTGAAAAAAATTAACCAGCAAGCGATCTGGTTGAATAAGCGACTCAAATAAAAAATTGAATTAATCTTGAACTCAAAACACAATGAAATTCATTAAATTTAAGTTAGAAACTTTAAATGAAAACTTTCCGCTCATCAAACAAACACCCCGAGTGAAAGGGAAGGAGAGATGGTGAGAGAGAGAAAGAGACTGACTTGGTATGAAGAGTAGAATTTTTAGGAATCGTTTATATTAGTTGAGGTCCTTGGCGTGGAGTGATAACACGACTTGTAGCCTGTCAAGAAACGTCTGATAGTCGAATGTGTCTAACAGCTTTCGATGATGCGTGTGAGTGGCGGCGACATCACTGCGCGTCAGTTTATGAAATGCGCGTAGCATCAAACTTCCATGAAAATGCCTCAAGCCATGGAGAGGGCGAGCTTATTTTCCCATTCCCTATCATCAGTGTCATCGCATAGCCTGTTATTAGCATAACGCAGCCCAAATGTATGCAATGAAGCTGTTGCATGTATGCTGTATCGCATAAGCACTCAATGCAATCGGTCACAGTTGTTCAAGATGATGCATAAGGAATGGCCGATGAATTACAGACAAATTTACGAGCATTTGTACTCGATCGAAATGGCTGACCAACCTCGAAAAAACGATCTCGACTGATCTTTTAATGGAACTTTGAAAAATTTTTGCTATTTTTAATTGTATATGGATTTGTAGGTACTATTTATAAGGCTATTATTTGTGTTGCGGGTGTGAAGAAACAGAAAATATAACCACTACTAGAAGAAGAATAGAACTGATGCGTGAATCACATACTTAAAGCCTTTGCGGTAATGAAACTAATTTAATAATTTATATTTATTTTACTCAAGCAAAAGCGTACTGCGAAAAAAAAACGAGAGCACCTAACCCATAATTTGAAAAAAAATATTTCTCACAGATTCGATGACTGATCACTTTAAACCAGCCGACTTAAAAAGCGTCGTCTCACTTACATGTTGAAAGCAACTCATCCAAACGAAATCAGAGTAAGTCACCACACCGACTTTGCCTTACACAAGCTGACAAAATAATTGACGCCTGTGACCAAATTTTCAAATAACTTGCTTCGCCAGAGGCAGCGTAAGTGAACGTTGCTGCGCTGCGTGCTACAGCACATAGCTGGAAATCTACTGAAAGACGTGAACGTAGCTTCTTAAAATACTAATCATCCTGCTTTTAAAATTACAAAGCTACTTAGTTAAGTCTTTGTAGAGCATTGATTATTTGCCAATGGAGTGTTACTTGAGACTGGAAGCGGAAGCAAATATGTTCTGAAATGAATAAGTTCTTTCCTCAATTCAGCGTTGCATGGCGCTTAATTTACTCAAAGGAATAAGGCCGGAAAAAAAAGAATACGTCATCATTTGTAAAGCTCAACATGAATCATTCGGCATAAATGAAGCTTCTTTAAGTTTAAATGAATGAAAATTTGAAGAATGGATTTTTGATTTTGTGCACCTGTACTGTAAGCTTTCGTTCGAAATTAATTCCACATTCTTCAACATTTCCTTAAAACGATCAGAGTGCTACTTAGATACTTCGATTTCTCATAGCTCAGGTAGACCACTCGTGCTCCTAGGTCCTTCTGTATCGTTTGAGCTAAAGTTTCAAATCATTTCCTCAGGCGTCAACATTTCTTCAAAAAGATACATGAACATTGGGTGCATTAGAGAAATTGAATACATCTGAGAAAAGAGGAACCATTTGAACTAGAATTAGTCTTTTGTTTGCATTTCACCCTGTCTGCATTATTCT